>PVLD010001119.1:0-220534 GCA_004027595.1 Dinomys branickii
GCCGTTCTTCCCTCCGCACTCGCTCTCTCGGCTGGTCGTCTTCTTCCCGGAAGTCCTCATTTCTGTCTTCATATTGTTATATTTCATTGTTTGGGTGGTAATCCTCTGGGAGGTTCTCTCTCTGCTGCCTACCCGGTCGCCATCTTCCCGGAAGTCCCACATATTTTATTTATAAAGACAACATAACAACACCACCATTAGGTAATTTTTAATAGGTTTCATTGTCACATAACTTACTATCATAAAGTTCACCCCTCTACATGTGCAATTCAGTGGTTTTTAGTCATTGAGTTGTACAGCCAGAGCATTAATTCTAGAGTGCAGTATTTTCTTCATCCCCAAGAAGAAAGGCCATGCCCATGGGCAGACACCCTGGTCTCCCCTCTTACCCCGCTCCATCCTGGCCTCCGGCTCCGGGCAACTATGAACGTACTTCCTGCCTCTGCTTTTATCTACTAACGACATTTCACATAAGTGGGATAAATAGCCTATGTGCCCTTTTGTGTTTGGCTCCTCTCACTATCTTTTACTTTGCTCTTTGCTTATAATTTGGGTTTCTTACATAAGAAAAACCATGCAACATTTAAGCTTGTGTGTCAGATTTATTTCACTTAATGCTGTGGTCTCAAGGTGCATCCATTTGAACCATAATCCACCGCATGGACCTAACAGTTTGTTTATCCATTCATCCGTTGATAGATCTTTTCTGCTATTATTAATGACTTGTCATAAACGCTCATGTATAAGTTTCTGTATAGACATATGTTTTCAATGCTTTCGGGCATACATAGCATTGGAATCCCTACGTTATGAAGAAACTCTATGTTTCACCCTTTGAGGAAGTGCCAAGTTGTTTCTCAAAAGACCATAACATTTTGATTCCTGTTAGCAACATATGAGCATTCTAATTTCTCTGCATCTTTGTCAACATTTATTACTGTCCATCTTTTTTTTTTATATCTATCCCAGTGGATGTTAAGTAAATTCTTAGAAAAAACTCACAATGTTTTCTTCATAAAACTTAAAACTGTGTCTAGTACAAAGTAGATACTCGATATACAATTGCTAAGGAATAAATATTTTCATTGTCCTAAGTTCCCATCCATAGCAGTCCTGTCTGTCTGCATAACATACATTCCACATGCTTATAACTACACTTGCATACATTTTTCTCCCTTTTTACTTGGCATTAAATTCCAAACTATCCTTCCCTTTCTGCATGGCCTTCATCATTGTTACTGTGTTGGCTTGCCTATCCCTTGGTGGGTGCTGCATAACCCACCAAACAAAAGCATAGTTAGCTTGTCCTTGATTTCTCAATAATGAGATTATTTTCAACAAGATGGGAGGGGAGCACTTATCCGGCAACATTTTTCAGAATCCTTCATGGTAATGTGATGTGGGAAGAGGGCAGACAGAAAAAAATGCCCTTAGCAGAGTTGTCCAGAGAAACAAAACCAGTAGGTTGCATAGGTGCATGTATGTTTGTGTATGTGTGAGTGTGACTGTGTGTAGATGTGTGTAGAAAGACCCTTATCATAAGAAACTGGTGCATGCGATGATGGAGGCTAACAAGTCTAAATCTATAGTGTGGGTGGGCAAGCTAGAGACCCAGGAGGGTGTGTTGTAGGTAAGGTCCACAGGCAGTGCTCTGGAGAACTGTCCTGCTGTGAGAGGCTGATATCTTTACTCTAGTCAAGTCTTCAGCTGATTACAGAGGGCATTCTGCTTCACTCAAAGCTCACCATTATAAATGTTAACCTCATCCAGAAATACCTTCCAAGCTGATGCATAAAATGAGCCATCCCAACATCCGAATGGATTCCATGGACTTGGTTTTCTCTGTTGCTGTATATGGATAAGAATCTGAGCTACACCTTCTGAGCTTCATTGCTAACCAAAGACAAACTGGAATGAAGTGAGAACAGAAATGACTAGGAAATGAAGAGTGCTAGGTTCCGTTAGGTCATTCCCATGCCATGAGCAGGTTTCTGATGTCTGTGTTCCTGTTCCTGCTGTCCTTCTCTTTCTGACTCTCCCACCTTAGCTCTGCCTGCCTTGAAGGCAAGGACTGTGTCTGGGATCCCCTTAGAGCTCCAGGGATCACCTAAAGCTCAGTTAAATATTCAGCAAAGTTGGTCCTGATTTTATTGACCGTGTTCTACCTTGGGCCTGGCCCTGTGTCAGGGCTTCAGTGCATAGTTTGATTCCATCTGCAGGGAAATAGGGTTTTTATAAAACATCGTTATAGCATGCCGTGTAGGAATTCCTGCTTCTCTGTGTTGGGAGAGAGAACAAAGCCTCTTGAAAGCTCTTTTCTTTCTCTGGGCAGAACCACTTAAGCAGCACTTCTCAGTAGACAAATGGAAGGCAGAGGCCCTGGTTCGTGAGGAGGCAGAGAAGAATGGGAAGGTCAGGATGCTGGCTGTCCTTATCTCCCTTCTGTGAAGTTTGTTCTGCTCCTTTCATCCCTCATACCTCTGGGGGAGATAAGAACAGGCTGTGCATAGGGGGTGGGCAACGGGAGAAGACTGTAGAGATAAGAAAAGAAAGTTCTAGATAAAACAAAACCTCGGGTCCAGTTCACTAGCAGGCTCACTCCTGGACAGCCTTTCCCTAGCCTTTCCAGCTTGGTTCCCAGCTTGGCCCTACTGAATGTCTCTTCTGTCTTTTCTAGAAAGCTCTTCTCCCACTTGACACAATTTCCACTACGCATAGACTGTGGTTCTGTGTCTGCGTTGCACAGTTTAACACTTTACTATACCAGTTCCCCATGTGCTTTGTTTTTAAATCCAAAGACCTCTTCCACACTTTAAAATTTTGTTGACCTGATCTGAAACATGAACTTATAAAAATAATTAAAATAATAGAGAGATGTATCAGATAGATGAATACCCCTGTGTTCGATATACAGAACACAGATAATCACCACTGGAGATGGCTTTTGTGAACCAGATTGCTTTCACCACATCTGATGGTCATAGCAGTGTTGCTGTTACCAGACAGGGTCTGAGAAGATTTCCCAAAATGGAGATGGGGACCTATACTCACTCACTACAGAATAGGTTGTAGTTCACAGCTCCTGGCACAGAAGTCAATGTTCAGAATATGTCAGTGAGAAGCATGAACACCTTTATTAGGCAGAATTAAAGAAGTACTTACTCAGAGAGAATAGAGTGCAGGCCTTGGGGAGAGAGAGATAGGTTTCATCTAGGGCTGGGTGTATTTGTGTGTTGAGGAGAGCGGAAATCTGTGGAATTAGTGGAATCCATGGAAAGCCATGGCTCAGTTAACAGGTGAACTTCCACAGGTCGAAGGTGCATTTCACAGGAGAAAGGCATGGGCCAAGACTCAGGAATTTAGGAATGACAAGCCTGAAAGGGAAATTATAAGTTAGAATTTGTTCTTTTAGAACAGCTTAAAATTATAATTTTCCTTGTCTCTTTCATATTTATTTCTTCTATTTTGCCACATTACTAGCTAGTATTACAATAAGCAAGGCACTTACTAAGCATTTTATGTTTTACCTACATTGTCTAATCTTACAATCCTGATATAGGAGTATTAGGCTCCTTTTAACAGAAGAGGAAACAGAGGTTCACAGAGCAGGAAAAAAAAAACTAGCTAAGGTTCCCAAGGCCAATTCAGCAGGTGGTGGAGCACGGTTCAGGCCCAGCGATGGAGGGTGGGGTGCAGCAGACTCAGAGTGCTTGCCTAGGGTGTGCAAGGCCCAAGTTACATCCCCAACACCACAGAAAGCAAAACAAACCCACAGAAAACAAAAGCACAACAAAAACAAAAACAAAGCCCAGAATTTGCTTTCTTTGCCACTCTGATATTTATTATTACATAATTTGGAGTAATTATATATTGTTGTACAACTGGCTTTCACACTTAAATATTTTTCAAGCTGGTGCCTATTGATTTACTTTATGGGTTTTGGCACATGGGTTAACGCATTGGTCCTGCAAAATAACACAATTTCAGAGACTCTACTTAATAGTTATCATGCATTTTAAATACATGTGTTTTCTATACCACAACAGTAGCTACAAATATTTGAAGAGAGTATGGGTATAGATGAGTTGTATTATTTCTGATTTATATTGTGGAACTAAAGAACAATCAAAGGAGTAAAGCAGAGACTTATTTATTTTTTCCTTTGCTGTAGTAAGGAGTAAGCCACCAACACTCATGTTCTGACTGGGCCTACAAGCGGGCAAGGGACTGGGAAAACTCACCAAGTGACAAAGGAAGGTCCCAGGGAATGCCTCCTCAGGGGCCGCAGGCGGGGGAGGGCTGTAACAAGCTGGCCGTCCTATGGGATTGGTGAGGGGTGCACATTTGGCTTTCTCTGATTGGTCCTAAAGTGGAAGTGGTGATGCAGGTCAGGGAAGATGTCAGTTATTAACCAAGTCCTGGCCACCTGGGGCTGATTGCTATAGAGGTTATTGTTCATCACCCTGGATTGTAACTAGAGATGGAAATCTGGCTTGTTGTGCTCTGGATTAGAGCAGGCTGGCTTCCTGGGCTGGTTACTGCAGATTAAGGTTTGGCTTGCTGGGCAGGTTACTGCAAATTGTAGAAGAAAAGTTTATTTTGATGTAAACTGTGGCCATTGTTGTCCGGATACTTAGGATCTCAGTATATTGTACAAGGTGGCTTAGTCATTTTTGTTGCTGTAACTGAATACCACAGACTGAGTTACCTATAAGAATAAAGCTTATTCAGTTTATAGTTCTGGATGTCTAAGATCAAGAGGCATCATCTGGTGACATCCTTCTTCCTGGCAGACATTCTGCAGAATCTCAAGGCAGTACGAGGCACTGCATGGCAAGATACGGCATCCGAGGTCAGACCTCGCCTCCTCTTCTCACAAAGACTCAGTCGCAATGGACCAGGGCCCTATCCTTAGGCTTCATTGAACCTTAATTACCTCCCAAAGGTCCCTGCTCCAAATACCCCAGTCAGATTATGTTTCTGCCTTCTTAATGCCTCACAGTGGAGACCACATTTCACCATGAGTTTTGATGGTGGCATCCACACTCCAGCATAAGGATTGGTACTTCCAAAGGCTCTATGGATGTCTTGCACTGAAATCCACAGAGGCTCCTCTATTCAGAGCCTACAGAAAGGAATCTATTGCTTTAAAATGTCAGATAATCACACTGGCAGGCAGTATCCAGGCCTTAGCTCCTTTTTTGTTGGGAGCAACTTGCTTGGACTCCTACGCCTCCAGTGCCAGATATTGTAGGGAAGAGAATGTTCCATCTACATGCTCTCCTGTGCTGCATGAAAGAGAGTCCCCAACATGGCTGCGGCTGTGGTGCTCTGGGGAGACCATGCAGGGTGTTGTTAATAAAGATGCAAAGGGCTGAGAGTGAAGAACAGTGGTAAAGCACCTGCTTCACGCATGTGAGGCCTCAAGTTTGTGCCCCAACACTGAAGTGGGCATACTTGAAATAAGTCTTGATCCTGGTACCGTGTCTGCTTCTTCCCAGCTGTGTGCTATTGAGAAAGTAACAGCTCTAAACACACATCCCCTTCTGGAACTGGATCATGAGTCCAGGGTGGCCCTTTCCCAGCTGACCCCATAGGTCAGTGTAAGACCTGCCATAATACCTGGGTAAATACTTCAGAAACTGCTAGGTTATACAAATGTAATATCAGGATTATAGAAGTGTTATTCCCTGGAATTCAACATTTTAAGGAATCCATTAGTGGGATCTTCTTTAAAAATTTTTTTTTCCTCCCGGCTGGCATGTTCTCAGACGATATCAGGGAGTTTTCCTTGATCAGCGATTAGGGCTTTAAAAGTGTACACAATTTTCAAGTGAGTTTTTCAATTAATCCCTTCTGTCCTAAGAACAAGGTCCCTTTGGAGTGTCTGGGTATTGAAAGCCATGGCATCTGGAGGGGCTGCCTTTAGTCCCGCTCCTCCTGCAAACAGATCAAATGGCCTCCAGGGGAAAGCAGATTAATGGCAAAATGAATTAGTGGCAGGTTGGGAGACAAGAGCCAAATGGTTACCTTCCTTTACATGAAGAGGTGGTCTAGTAATGCATCTAAATGGGCTTTGCACAAATTGAATCAAAATGGGCGAGATTGCTATTTAAAAGACCCTGGGGGGAATTACTTGATAAAAGATCTTTCCATTTCCATGAATGAGCCCCCTGAGAGAACGGGTTTTTCTAAATTTGAATGTTTATAACTCAGTGTTCAAATTATTATTAGGGTTGTTTCAATAACCATAGGAGTTAGAGACCCAATGCTTAAAATGTAGTCTTTTCTGTGAATTGGTGGGGGTCCATCCCAGGATCCTCACAAATACCCCAATCCAAAGATGCTCAAGTTCCTTATATAGAATGGCATGTCATTTGCATGTAACCTATGCATATTCTCTCATATACATACATAATCTCTAGATTACTTAGAAAACCTAATACAAGGTACTACTAGGTAAGCAGCTGTTATATAGTACTGATTTGCAAATAATGACAAGAAAAACATGTCTGTACATGCTTAGTACAGATGCAATTTTTTTCTAATATTTTTCAATCCAGGGTTGGTTGACTCCTAGGACAAAGACCCCAGCATACAAAGGGTTGAATGTACCTAAATGAGGTGGTTAATGATATTTTTCCTCTGAAAGATGAAGTTTAAAAAAAGCTGGTGAATTAAGTGTAGATCCTGCATGCAATTTATTTCAACAAAGGAAGAAAGATTTCAATTTAAAATAAAATATCCCAAATAAACAGTTATGATCAGTAAGAGAATGGGTTGCCATTTGGAGTATTAAACTCCCTTTAAAAAAAATTTTAGAACAGTTTTGTGCAGACCCATTAGAGGGGGTATACATGGGGGGCCTTTAAGAGTTAGGGTAAGACTGCTTGAGGGTAAAGTAAACATGAGCAAGTTGGTGGGGGGAGTGCCCCATGGGAAGTGCTGTTGGAAAGGGTTAAGGGTCAAGGTCATCTTGCTATGTCTGGTGCTGTGGGATGGGAACTTGGCTATTTGTATTTCTGTGTTTGCATCCAAGATCGAGGCTAGAAGAGGCATTCTGCATCATCTGACTGGAGACTTCCTTCTTTCACTGTGGTTAAATCACTGGAGCAAACAGCACTCATCCCTTCCCCAACCTCAATTTCCAGGTAACTCTGAATCACATAAAACACACACTCCCAGTGACAAACATATGTACATTTAAATGTGTAAAGCAGACAACATGGAGAAACTAAAAACCAGGGCTGGAGGTCAGCCACAGTCCGGTAGAAGACACCGCTGACATCACCTGGAAGGGGCCAATCTTGTTATTTAAAGAATGAGGAAAGTGAGGGCCAGAGCTGCTCTCCTTTCTTGTCTACCTTCTAATGTGCATCAGCTGGGGAGATTGTTACTCAGCACCAGCCCTGCCTTGGGGGCAGGCTGCCAGGGGCCAGCATGCTCAATAGTTGGGTAATGGCTGCCAGTACCTTTGAAGCTCCTGGATAAGATCACAGGCAGATAGCACTACCTCAGCAAATGAAATGGTTTCCCGCACACAACCTCTTTTTATTTGTCGCCCATAGCCACTGGCTGCTTGTGGCTGCAAAGATGGCTCCCAAACTCCAGCTCAGGAGTGTCCATTTGCTCATAAGCTTCAGAAAGTGGGAGGGCTGGGCTTGGTTCTTCATATTAAAAGTAAACAAACCTAGTATTAAAGGTAAACAAGGCAGAACTGCTTCAAAACAACTGTTAAATGCTTCAAATCTCAGAGGCCTAAATTCATCTTTATTATCCTAAACAAAAGTCCCCCTTCCTGATCCCAAGTGCCTGTTACAGACTACACTCAGTAACCGCATAATCTCTAACCCTCAAGGTAGAGATGTGAGCATTGTGTATCTCATCTTACAAATGATGGCAAGGGCAGATCCAGTAATTTTCTTACAGATGCAGCTGAAACATGGCAACACCAGAATTTGAACTTGGGTTTCTGTGCCTCTGAGGCCCAGTCATTTGACCTTAGTATACTGCTCCAGCTAGAGACAGGTTCCCATGTCCTGTTTCTACTAGGATATGAAAGGAAGCTCAGACCTTGGAGAAGGAAGCCTCCTCTCTGCCCAGGTAAAATCTCTTGAAATTACAGTCATTCTGGTAGGGCTCCTGAGCAACTGTGGTACTTAAATGTGTTCACTGGGCAGAGCAAAGATTATACAGAGCTAAACTGCCAGGCCTTAACATCTTGCCCCCCTGATGACAAATTTCAACGTCATTTAATACTCTGATGTCCAAACAAACAAGACAGTAGCAAAAAACTTACACACAAGGTCCAGAATTTTGGCCTTGCCAGAGAACCTAGAATTAAGTTGACATGCAGTGACTTCTGCCAGCCAAACTTCTGCTCGAATGATCTATACTTAGAATATTAGTTGACTACAGTAAAATTCTGTTTACCTGGGAGCCTTAATGCTAGAAGTGTCTAAACAATGGCTTGTTCCAAAATGAATTATAAAATCCTTAAAACCCTGCAATTGGGAGAACATAAATGATTTGCTATGGGTGCAATGCTAAGCAATGTAAAAATTGACCACCGATGACAATTGGGGACAACACAGCAGGCAGAACTCGCGCAGTGGATGGACAGTGTCAACTTTTATAAACAGATTGATAATGATTCCATTAAAAATATAAAAATATTTGTGAAAATAAACTCATTAATTACTAACAAATGGGATCAAATTAAGTTGAAAAGCTTCTGCACAGCAACAGAAACAATCAACAGAGTGAAAAGACAACTTACATAATAGGAAAACATTTTGGCAGCTATTCCTCAGACATAGGACTAATATCTACACTGTATAAAGAACTAAAAAAGAAAATTAGATCTCCCTGCAAGTAAAAGACGCAGTTAAAAAACTGGTAAGTGAAATGAACAGGTATGTCATAGAAGTACAAATGGCCAATGATATATAAAGAAATGCTCAACACTGCTGACCACTTGAGAAATACAAATTAAAATAACACTGAGATCCTATCTTACCCCACAAGGAATAGCCATCTTCAAGAAATCAAATATTAACAAATTCTGGTGAGGCTGTGGGGGAAAAGGAACCTTTTACTGTTGGTGGAAATGTAACCTACTACAACCACTCAGGAAATCAGTATGGAAATTTCTCAAAAAACTGAAACTAGAGGTTCCATTTGACCCAGTCATTCCCTTCTATGTATCTTCCTGAAAGAGTAAAAACCATTCCATTATAGGGATACCTGTTGTTATGGTTGATACATTGTGTCAACTTGGGGAGTCTAGAGACTCGGCTGAGTGATTCAGCAGGAAGCCAGGGTGCTAACTTTGTATATATGCTGAGCCTGTGGAAGTGGAGGGCATGGAGGTTATGTGAGAGGTACACACCCTCTGGGTGGGGGTAGGCTGACTACAATGTAGGGGAGAAAAGGAAGCTGCTTGCAGCCATTCCTCCCTTTTTGCTGGTTGTTTTGCTGTGCTCTGCTACCATGAACAGTTTGCCCTCTTCCATGTGCCACTCTGCCTCAGAACCAGCCAAGTATGGACTGAAACCTCCACAAACTGTAAGCTAAATAAACCTCTCTTTTCTTCATTTTGGGCGCTGGGTATTTTGTCTCAGCAACGAAAGAAAAGTAACCAAGACACCTGTGTATCTCATGTTTATAGCTGCACAATTTCTAATTGCTAAATGTTAGAAGCAGTTTATGTGTCCATCAACAAGTGAATGGATAAACAAGATGTGGTATTCACACACCAAGGAGTGCTACTCTGCCCTAAAGAAAGATAAACATGAGTCATTTGTAGAAACATGTAGGCACCTTGAGACCATAATGTTAAATGAAATAAAACAGACACACAAACTTAAATATAGCGTGGTTTCTCTTATATAAGAAACCCAAAGTAGAAGTAAAGAGCAAAATAAAAGATAGATAATAGAAAGTAGGTAGGTAGATCTTTGTCCAAGGGGAAGAGGGTGAAGAGATGGAGGGAGGGGGAGGGGGAGGAGGGAAAGGGGATGCTAACAGGAATTGGGGTGTGTTACGTACGTGTACCAACTACATACAAAGAATGTAAGTAAACATTGTGCACTGAAAAAAAGAAATGAGGATCAAGAGATGGATGGGGGAGAGGAAGGGAAAGGACATGAAAGAGGAATTAAGATGTATTATGTACATGTACCAACTTCCTGCAAGCAATATAAAAACTACGTACTACAACATGTAATAATAAAAAAACCTCATCAATCACATGGAATAAAAAACCATTTATTGGAATACACCCTGGCAGTTCCTCAAAAGTTTATATTTAAATTTTCCATATGACACAGCAATTCATATATGTGCGCACACACACACACACACACACACACTTACTTCCAAGAGAATTAAAAACAATATACATCCACATTTGCATAAAAACTCATACATGAATTTCATAGCACCTTTATTCAAAGAGTGGAGGTCAAAAAAGGAGAAGCAATGCAAATATCAATCAACTGATAAATGGATAAGTAAAATGTGATATATCTGCCCATAAAAAGTAGTAAAATACTGATCCAGGCTATAACATAGATGGGCTTTGACAACATTATGCTAAATGAAAGAAACCAGACACAGAAGACAACACACTGTGTGGGATATTGATATGAAATACCCAGAATAGGCGATTCTATAAGGACAAAAGGAATATTGGTGATTGCCTAGGTCTAGGACAGGGAGGCTGGAGGGGAGTGATTGCTAGTGGATGTGGATTCTAAAATGCATTGTGGTGAAGACTTCAGAACCCTGTGAACATACTAAAAATTCATTAAAATGTGCCTTTTATAATAATGCATTTTATGAGATGTGAATTATATCTCAATAAAGCTTAAAAAAGAAAAGAAAAACTCCTTGCCACTGAGTGGGAAATACTTGGACTATCTTCCTTTGCTCCCCCGGCCCCCAGCTCACTCTCCATCTTTCTTTGCTTTGCTTTGTCTCTCACAAAGCTGTTCTATATAGTCTGTATCAACAGGTGCTTTGCCCAGGTGATCAAACCATTTATTGTCCAGACTGGGACATGTCTGAGAAAGGAAGACAGGGATCAACCCTGTTGTCCTGCGCAAACTTCTTTTGGGATCTGGTCCCTGTTCACCAGGTTGTCTGCAAAGCCGCATGGAGGGGCACAGCTCCTGGCGTCTGGCCTACTCCCTATGGCTGCCTCTTGATTACAAGCTTCCCTCCTCATCCTTTCGGTCTGGCGATGGCTTCTCACACTGAGCCCATGTCCCCTGGTTTTGCCAAGCCCTGCCCATGTCCTTGCAGATAGTGACTTTCTTAAACTTCCTCCACTGTCCAGTTTGAGTGGGCCATCTGTTTCCTGCCAGTACCCTGCTGACACAAAACATCAAAAAACAGCCTGAAAGATAACTTTGAAAGGAAAGGTGTGGTCAGCGCTGTGACACTGCTGGATCTGCCCCTCAGATCTGGCTCTCCTTCCATTGCTACAGATGTCAGTGACATCAAACCCCACTAACAGATGATTTTACCGGGGCTCACTGGACACTGTTTTTCCCCTCACCTCAAGCCCAAACTGAATCTATCAAGCCCTAGCAACAAGGGTGTGAGAGGATACATAATGTTCACTTTTTAAAAATTACTGTAAGAGTTTCTTTCCTGCTTTGAAAGAAATGAGGTATATAGTATGATTTACAATTTTCAGCATGAGAAAATACATTCATTTGTTTTATCTTCGTCAGAATTTGCCACGTTCCCTAAAGTGGAGGATTTATGTGTTTCATCCACTCCAGGACATTCTCAGCTAATACTTCTGGAATATCTGCTTCTCCACCCCCATTCTCTTTGGAATTAGTAGTGTGCTCTATTCATAGTGTTTTCCTTGTCTCCTAATCTCTTTTCTATTTATTTCTGTATAATTTCTGCTGTTCTTTCTGATAAAAAATTTTCTTTTCACCTTTGTGTCTATTCAGCCTGCCCATGCTGTTCCAGTATACATGGCAATTTCTGTGACTGTATTCTTCATTTCTGGACTATTTGATTCATCTTTCACAATGCCTGTCCTCTTTTTGTAGTATCTTGAGTTTCTGTCTCTTTTTTTGATATTTGAATCATTTTAAACTACTTATCTCTCTGAGATCGTCTGGTTATCTCCAAGTCCTGTGGGTTAACTCCTGCTCTCTGTTTGTCTTCTGACTGTTAAACATGATGGATGACTGTTTCCTTGTATAATTTATGATTTGAACTGTGAACTCATTGCAGAGAGCTATGTCTGTAGGAAGCCTAGAAGGACTTGAGTGAGAGTGAATCCTTTCAGAGCCATTTCTCATTTTCCTCTTGTGGGCTATCCACACTTGTTTTATTTTATTTTATTTTATTTTATTTTATTTTTTTTTTTGGCGGTACTGGGGATCGAACTCAGGACCCTGCGCTTGCTAGGCAGGCGCTTATTCCACTGAGCTATACCCCCAGCCCACCACACTTGTTTTAGACGAGTAACAATGTTTTCGTGTTATTCCTCATCTTGGATAGTATGGGTCTATTCAAGAGAAGACAATTTAAAACCCATAGCACAGCTGTGGTGAGGCCTCTGACTAGAGACTCTCACCGGATGCCTTTTGGATGCCTTCGCCCCTCACCTGTCCTAAGAGTAGATTTCCATTCCAATGTCCTTGCTCTGTAGGTGGATCCCACTTGCCCATCTCTGCCTCATATGGGACAAGACCTCTTTTTCTGGTCCCCTTGAGAGTGAACACACAGGTCCTTGGATTACTGCAAGCAACAGAACCATTGGCTTTCATGTGTTCTCTAATGATCTTCCCCTGGCTGCTGAGGAGTCCTCCAGCTCTGCCATGTATGTAGGAGGCAGGAGGGGGTTTCAGACTATAGAACCTGTGACAACTAAGAATTCCCCTTTCATTGCATTACATCACAAAATGTTGGGTTCTGCATAATGCATAGTATTTTCCACTTAGATAAATTCAGATGCCTCTAATAGGTTTGAAATAACGGTTTTTCAATTGTTTCACATAATATGCAAATGTAAGATTTTCTAAAAAATATGCATGTCATGCCCTTTGATTACTATTCTAACCAGAAGGTATATCTTCCAAAATATTCCTTTTTCTTATTGTACTTACAGGGAACAGAAACACTAAGCTCTGGAAATACTGTCAAGGGTAATAGTCAGGTACTGGACGGTCCCCTTCTGTAATTTGTGACAGGGATCTCTGCTCTCCTGAGAGCCTAGTCTCAATATCACCACGGTACTGCTGAAGCAGGATTAGTAATTGGCAGGCAATGTGAAAATACATGAACACAGGGAAGGAAACTGCTCCTGGGCGAAGAAGTGCGGCTTGGCTCAGAGTAGATGCTCAAGAAATGTCTAAAGAACCGAGTCAACCCGTTTTTATGCCTCCAGAGCAGGCATTCATCCTGGCGAGCTAGAGCCATCATAGGAAACCCCCTTTCCTTGAACAGTCACCTCAACACACAGATTCTTACCGCTTTTTCCCTCTGTTTCATATCTTCCCCGTGAACCCACCCCCATACTTGATTCCCATGATAAGTAGCTGCAAACTGGCTCGCAGGGGAAGAGTTTTCTTTTTTATAATCAGGAAGTTTAAAAATATTTTAAAAATTGGGAAAGGTCACATCAAGTTGTAAAGTGTTAGCCTTTCCAGAAAAATAGGAACACAGTGATCAAGGACCCACATTCCCACCTGGCCTTTGCCCTCGGAGGGAGAGCCTGCTGTCCTGGTTGGTTGCTACTGTGACTCCTCCATTCCTACTTGCTTTTTAAATAACAGCTTTATTGCACTAAAATTTGCATACTATACAATTCACAAACTTAAAGGGATTATTCAGTACATTTTAGCACATTGACAGAGTTGTACAACCACAACCACAATGAAATTTACATTATTTTTGTTATCCCAAAAGAAAACCCTCTACCTACTGTTATCTCCCAATAATACCCTCCGCCCCAGTCTAGGCAATCACTGAGCTACTCTCCAGTGTCATAGATTTTCCTATTCTGAGAATTTTTTTAAAAATTCAAAATAGACCATGCTAACAGCAACCACAAAGACCTGAACAGATCCAAACAAATGCAAGTCCTACAAAGTGAACTCTCACACCATACCAAAGCGAAACCAGAGAACAGCAAACATAGAATACAAGAACTTTTTCCTTTCTCTCTCTTATTTCCTATTTATTTCATACTTTATTTACATATTAACTTGTTCATGTTAATATATAACATGAAATGTGAAGTTTAAGCTTCCGTGTCTAATTTACATCACTAAAAATTATGGTCTCAAGGTTCATCCATTTTCCTACAAATACCTCAGTTTATCTTTCTTTATGGCAGAGTAGCACCACATTTTCTTTATCCACCTATCTATTGGTGGGCATCTAGTGTTATGAATTGTACTGCTATAAACATGTGTATGCATATCCACCCCTACCGATGCCTACAGTGCACAGGTATGGTTCCCAGTGGCCTCACAAATGGGGTTTTGAGCCTGCTGTTCCATGTCATTTCAGCCTGGTACTAACCACTTCATCACCTTCTTTTATTAGTTTCTTGCCTGAGACAGATTCTATTTTCTTTTCTTTCTTTTTTTTTTTTTTTGTCTTTTTGAGACAGGGTTTCACTACACAGTTTAGGCTGGCCTTGTACTCACTGTATGGGTCAGGTTGGCCTCCAACTCACAGTGATCCTTCTGCCTCAGCCTCCTGAGTGCTGGGGTTACAGATGTTACCACCACACTAGGCCCTGGGACAGATTCTAAACACTGAGATTTGGGAATTTCACAGCTGGACATTTATAAAACATCTCTTAGGATGAGTCTTTGTAACAGGTATTTGTAATTGATTCTCGCTAATTTCATCTCAAAAGGGGTCTGTTTCTACCCAAACCCTTTTATGTACTGACAACTGCCCAATTTGTCTGAGGGAATTAAGGAGTCTAGGATCATTAAAAAATTCTGCTTATAGGTCACCAAGGCAAGCTTAAACCAACTTTATTTCATAGATGAGCCACAGTAATGATCAGTAGAGGGAGGGATAACTTTTAGTGCGTATTCACCAGGTGCCAAGTACTCCCATTTAGTGCCCCTCGATTGATAGATGAAAAAACTGAGGCACAGAAGAATAGAAATTCCTGGAGTGTGACTCTGAGGCCACCATCTAAATCACCCGACACAACTTCCTCTAAAAAGAGGCAAAGATCCATCACAAAGGTAAGAAATTATGGAGGGATGGGCTTAAGTCACATAGCAACCTTTGGGAAGTTGAGTAGCTCTATCTGGCACAGATTAAAACCTCCCAAGGGCTTCCAAAACCTAGCCAGGCAGGAAGGGACTATTAACATCTGGGCACCCTAGTGATGGGCTAGTAAGATATCTTTGCACTATTCTATTTCTGTAAGTCTGAAATTATGCCAAAATAAAAAAATTAAAGAAAAATGTACAAATTAGAATATTATTAGTTGATCTGGAGGGATTTCTGCAGAAATTAAGCATTAATAGCAAGATCCAGAAAAAATGTGGGTAGTGCAATTTCATTTTTGTGAAACAATGACATAATCTCCTCTCTTACAACCCTGTATATCCTTATATGAGAATGGAATAAAATATATACAAGCTGTTTAAAAAAATCCAGATCCCAGTCTCCAGAGGTTCTACTTGAATTGTTTCAGGGTAGGACTTGAGCCTGCATCAGGGTTCTTAATTTTGCTTTACATTACAGTCACCTAGGAAACTTTTAAAAGTCCTGACACCCAGGCCACAGTCCAGACCAACTAAATCAGAGCTGCTGGCTGTGGAGTCCACAATCGGTGTCTTAAAACTCTTTAAGAAGGTTCCAATATGCAGCCAAGTCTGAGGACCAGGCATGGTCCCCCAGGCAGCCAGGATTGAGAATTCCTGCCAGGAAGGAAGGGAATGCCTTGTATACCACTACCAAGTGACAGGCAAGGCCCTGCCTGTCAATCCTTGGGACAGCCAGTGAGTTTGGACCCTGGGAAAACAGAGACTGGCTCCAGAGATCAAATAACCTGCTAAACGTTAAATAGCTGTGAGATAGCAGTGTACACTCTGAGCCATGCTTACTCTAGACCACTGGGGTTGAAATTCTTCTACCAGAGTCATTCCTTTGGATTCCTCCTCCTAGGAGTCACTAAAAACAATAACATTCAAGGACTTGGGTTCAATCCTCAGCGTTGGGGAAAAAAAAAGACTAAACAACAAAAAGCTGCAGAAAATATTCCCAGGAGGAGCTGCATGTCAAGCAGATCTTAACATTCATACTGAAAGTGCTCGATGTTTTGCAGAAAAGGAAAATTTGGAAGATACTCAAATGTGGAAAAGGAATATAATGTATGGGCTATAAAACTGACCTTGTCATCATTCCCTTCCCAAGATCCCCCAGTTCTTATTAAAAATGCAGAGTCTGTCCTACCTCTGGGCCTTTCCTGTCTTGGGGAAACTTCCCAGAGACCTTCTCTAGGAGCTTTTAGATGTTTTGCTTTCCCATAAGAGAGAAAAGCTTGGTTTTCAGATCTGAGGCCACAAGAGAGCTGTGCTTTGGTAAACACTGCAAAGTAGGGGCGTTTAGGGTATGTGACAGGAAAGCTGAATTTAGTGTCTTTGGGGCTAAGGCAGGGATCTCTCATCTCAAGGGTGTGGAAGCTGGGTGGAGGGCAGACCTGGGGCCGGAGTCAGAAAACTAGGCTTGGAGTCCTTCTAACAGTAAAATAGGGCTGGAACGATAACTTCCTTCAGTTATACATGACACAAGTAAAGAACTTACATGACGCATGGCAGACCCTCAGCATGGGGGAGACATGCTAACATTACGGGCTTGCACGGGTGCTTGGGGGCCCCAGCTAGATGTGAGCTTTGGTTTAGTTTCTACTTCTGTTGGTAAACTTTCTTGAGGGCTTACTTTTCATGTGTCAGATACTACTATAAATTCTTCTACACACTCTACAGCTTAGAACAGCCAATCAGGTAGGTGCCTGTCATCCCCATTCACTGAAGCCCAGAGGGGTTAGGTAACCTAGCCAAGGCCACGTACTTAACAGTGTGAGGTAGGCCAACTGGCTTTACAAGCGGTTGTCTTGGTCATTATAGCACCTACAGCATTAAAATCATGGTAAGGATGACTGAGAGCTAATCATGTGTCAGGAGCTGTTACTGGCAGCTGATATTCAGGCCGAGGCCTGTGCAATTTAATGTCCTTGGGACGGGATCCAGCAAGGTTGCTGAGATCAGTTACTTCCAGAAGGTAACACACAGAGATTTGGGGGAGATGGGTGGAGAATGTGTGAGGGTGTCTGGGGGGGCGGGGCAAGAGCCGCAAATCCGTGCATCCTTTGGATACAAGCAGCGTTTTCAGCAGAGCCCCTTCGTGCAACTAAGAGAATCTGACACAATTTGCACATTTTGCATCTGGTTTCTTTTGCCCCCTCCCCCACTTCCTTTTCCTCTGGTAATTTGTGTTTCAAATCACGGGTCAAAGTCCAATTAGATGTTTTGTTTTAAGGTGTTTTTTTTTTTTTTAAGTTGCTCATTTGACACCCCCCACATCCATGCCTGTTGACCTTAATCTGCAGGAGGGCTCCTGTGTACTGGGTTAGGCCGCGAAGCAGGACGCCCCAGGCCCCATCCAGGTACCTCGCGCCGTCAGGTCTCATCTCCAGGGTGCGGGGGCGAGGTCCTGTGGTTACAAAACATCCTACGCCCTCAGCCAGCCTGAAATCAACCCTGCAAATCTCGGGCAGCCAGCAGTCTCCAGACTGAAGAGCAGGAGCTAGGAATTCTGTGAAGGCTTAGCAGTTCATTTAAGATCAATCGCTTCCCCAACGTCCCGCAACTTTATCGAACTCGGCGCCCTGCGGCAGGCTGCGCCCCCGAGCTCTCTCTAATTCCGTCTCTTGCTATTTACAGCAGTGATTCGGCGTTGCAGCCCTGACATCACCGCACGGGCTTCCCAGGAGGCTGCAGCAGCAGAAGCGGTTTTCCGCCCGGAGAAGCGCTCACTCGTGCGGAGCCGGGCGCGGGCTCAGCGCGGCGCGCAGGTCCCCGTCAGCAGTGCTGCAGCCTCCATCCCGAGGGCACTCGCCTGGCGGTACTGGTTGTGCTCGCGCCCGGGCCCGCAGCCAGAGGGGAGGGTGCTCAGGCGAGGGTGCCCCGCCCGGCGCCGCCCGCAGCTAGCCGTCCCGCGGCGCGCGCCCCGCCCCGCGCGCGCTCGCGCTCGCTCGCTCTTCTGCGTCCCCGCGGCGGACGCACGGCCGCGAGCGCGCGTGCGCCCCTCCTACGTCGCCGGGAGCCGGGCCGGAGCGAGCGCGGGCCCGGCGCGCAGGAGTGAAAAGGAGGCGGCGGCCGTGGCCAAGAGCAACAGATCCCGGTGCTGTGAGCAGGCGCTCTGTGCGGCGGGGTCTTTTCTTTTTTGAATTTCTTAAAAAAAATTAAATCTGAAAATCTTGTATTTTTTAAATGGCGCTGGCCCGGGGTCAGCGGGAGGCTTTCTCTGCATCGAAATGGGCTTTGCCGATTCCGTCGTGGGCACCGGTGGTGGCCTGATTGTCAGTTTCCTCCGGGCGTTTTCGAGGCCAGGGGCCGAACCGTGCACTTAGGCGAGTCGCCCCTCGGAGCGGTCTGGCTCGCGGCGTTGTGGTTGTCGTAGGAGAGGAGGACAGCGGCCCGCGCGCCCGCGCTCTGCAGACCAGCTGCAGGCCGGCCCGAGAGCGAGGCTCCCGCCGGGTGGCGAGCCCGGCCCGCGCGCAGTCCGGCGGCCCGCGAGTGCGTCCCCTCCTGCGGCGCCGGGAAAATGGAGGCAGTGATTGAGAAGGAGTGCGGCGCTCTCGGCGGTCTCTTCCAGACCATCATCAGCGACATGAAGGTAGGACGCCCGGGCCCTCGCGCCCTGACCCTGCGGGCTTCGCTGGCGCCGGTGGCCGCCCTGCCCGCGCCAGCGGCGTGACCGCCTGGCACCTGCAGGAGCTCGCGGCCGCCAGTGTCACCTGCTCCCTGGCCGGAGCGCTGTTGCAGGCGGTCGCCAGGCGGGCGACCCCGGAGGTGTCTGCAGCCTCCACCGTGTCCCAGCTCATTCTGGGGGGCGGCCTCGACTCTTTCCTCTGGCGGCTCGGGGCCCTTCCTGGCTCCAAGTTTTCCATTGTCTGTCCCTGGACTGAGTGTTCGCGCCCTGTGGGCCTGGACACCCGGGCGGACACCCGATTCCCAGGGGCTCGGGGTGCGGACGCCTGGCGCGGTGGCGCGGGGGGAGTGAGCCTCGGCCTGGCCTCGAAAGGAGCCCTCTGCCTGGTACATAGGCGGGAGATCTCCCTGCTCGGCTTCCAGGTACCTGGAAGGGAGCGGGGTGAACAAATTAGTTATTAATTGTGCTGTTGCAAAGCTGGTGAGGGTGTCCATGCCTTCCCTCAATCCTTGTGTGGGGGGCACGGGGCAGAAGTTCCCAGAGCAGCCCTGAGGCTTCCAACTGAGGCTTCCAACCTGAAAGCAAGATCTGGGGCTCCCCAAAGAACTGAGTCTCACCACCCAAACACACACACCCCACTCCAGCATTTCTGTCGGAAGGATCGTGGAGATTGTGTGTGTATGTGTGTGCGTACGTGTAAGTACGCGCATGTGTGTGTTGGGGGTGGGGAACAACACCCAGGCTTTTTCCTGCAAAGGGTGGGACTGGAGATAACCTGATTCTCCTATGTGGATTTTCTGGGGCAGAGATAGACTAGGGCCCTGTGTTACTCATCCATAGGAAATACAGCCAGGCGGAATAGCTAGCTGGCGGTAGCAATTGGCGGTGAGTGGGGGGATTTTTTTTTCCCCGTGTGTATTTAGGGAGCTTCTCTTTGGCTCCAGTCCAGCTCTAGTTTGCCTCGACAGATCCGGGGAGGGGGTGTTTAATTAAAAGCTCGGCTTCCAAAAGAGTGGGCAGGTTTGGAAAGCTGCTTTACGGGCAAGTGGGTGTGGACAGCCCCTCTTCAGCCGCTGCCTGGCGCCTGGAGGAGCTTTTGTCTGATGAAGTGCAAGGTCTGGAGAGGCTTCAGGCCTCGGAGATGGACTTTGGGAAGGAATGCTCAGCTGTCACTTTGCTTCCCATTTTTGGAACCAACTGCCACCTCACCCACGGTGAACTTTGTCAAGGTGCCTCTTCTTGGTTTTGTCCATTTTAAAATCCTGCATATCTTGTGTCTTTTGTCAGAAATTGACATTTGTGTGGCCTAATCTGCAGCCAGAGCCCGCTTGCCCAGGAATGCCTCTAATCCAGTCGTTTGGAATTAGATGGATTAGGTCCTCTTCAAAGACAAACCCTTTCATTCGTTTGCCCCGGTCCACAGTGAATTAACAAAGTGCTCTTTTGAACAAAGATTGGTGCCCCTTCTCTGGGCTCCCACATTTATTGTTAATTTAAATTCTCCATACCTTATAGTCAAACAAGATTTGGTTTGAGGCACACATGGTAAATTCTGATCTCCGGGAGAGGAATTTGAGATGGGTTGGGAAAGTCGTTCGTGTTTTTTGGGGGAGGTGAGGTAAATAGATGTTTCCAGTCTCTGAGTAGTAATGAGGAACCCAGGGCCCTGACTGATCTCACTGCAGTCCCACAGCGATCGCACCTGGAGTGTTTTCTCTCTTTGTTCTTTTAATCCAGAATATAGACTCAGCTCTTCCTATCCCCTGGTTTGAATCCACAGCCCTTCAGAAGGTAATCCTTCCCACAGGGGTGAACTCTCATGTCTAATACCTGCCACAGCCTAGTTGCCTGCTGGTGTGCTCTGCCCAGGAATTTGTGAGTGCTACGATTTTCCTTTTTTTTTTTTTTTTTTTTTCCAAGATTCCAGTTAAAAATAAAATCTCAGAGTCCCTTTAGTACTGATTCTAGAATTTGTAGATCCTGAGTTCTTTCCCTTTGGGTTGGATAGGTTTAGTCAGCATCCTGTGGGAAAGCATTTATTTGAAAGGTTTTTGGTTTATGTTGTTTTGTTTTGGCAGTGAAAGATTTTAAAAGCAAGATATGGTGGAAGACTATGTTCGTTTCTGCAGGATTGTAGACTTTTGGGAAGTAGAGGGATAAGGAAAAAGGGGGTATCTGATTTCCAAGGTTATTTATGATGAGACAATTGCTGAATATTTTTCACAGTGTCTTCTTAGGGCTTTTTCATGAAGTAGATGGCAGTGATATTTTGAAATGGAAGTTAACAAAATTAAAATTTGACATGGGATGAGCAGTATGGTATGTACAGATGTATACAGTTACCAGAAAAGTCAAGATTTTCATGGGTGGAGGGAGCTGACTTTGTAATGACTGCTGGTCTTTTTCTCTTCTTTAAACTCTGGTGACACATTCATCACGCTTTTGGTCCCCTTTCAGTCCGCTTTGAGGGAGAAGTGTTAAGTGTTAGAACTGATTTGGAATGCCATCTTGATAACATTTTTAGGTTATTTTCTTCAAAGACATGTTGAATGGGGGTGAGGAAAGGATAAAGAAAATGCTTTTCTAGATAACATTTGTTTCTTTAAAATGTACAGCAGCAGCACAGGAAGGGAATCAATTTCCTCCTTGGAGGAAAAAAAAAAAGAAAACAAAAAATAGAGGAATTTCCAGGCCTGATACCATTCATCTTCTAAAACTAAAGAATCTCAAGACAGAGAAACGCTAGAGAGGATTACTGGTGGCGTCTAAAGATTCTTCACCCAGTCCTCAACTGTTAGGGTATGTGTGATGTACCTTTTTCAGGAGAATGGTATGGAAGAAATCATCAGTCTTCTCTCATGGCCTAGAGCACCATGCAAAATCAGCAGCAGCTGTTGAGTAACCTATTGATCCTCCAGGAGAGCAAACCTGATGTTTCCCCCTTGCTTCCACCCTGCTGTGGTGGTGGTCACTAATGAGGGGTGGTGTGCAAAATCACTTACTGGTTGCCCTTGCCCTGATTGGTGTAAATCACCCATCAAATTGTCTGGTGTGTGTTGGTCCCAGAGGAAGGGGGAGACCAAAGCTATTTGTGTGGCTGGAGGGAAAGGACTTCATTGGTTTGTGTGGGTCTGCAGTGATCTGGCAGTGACTGGGGACCACATTAAGGAGGTCCTGGAATTTTCTTTTTTTCTGTCTTTCTTTTCTTTTTTTTTTTTTTGGTTTTAATCCAAGTCCTAAGAAGGGCAGGTTAAATACTGTAAACAGGTTTGTGTTGTTTTTAAGTAGTTGAACCAGCATCTGGTGGTGGTGAAGGGTCTTTGAGACCAGGGGGCTTTGGTGGCCAAACTTGAGGGCACCTCACCCTGTCTTCTTTTAATAATTAACTTTTAAAAAGGTTGGATGCTAAAATCAAGTACTTCCCTTGCTGTTGTTGCTCAAGCCTCAGAGTCAGGAGCTGTCGGCCACCACAGGAGCACTTTGCCCTGGGTGAGCAAAGGGTTCAGGCTTATATAATGGGACTGGGTGGAAAACAGCCAACCACACCTGACTGCTCCTTGCCACGTGTCACTGTAGACAGGGGTGTTCTGTTACTGGCACCTGTGTGGAGCAGAATGGGGGCCTTGTTCAGTTCCTCCCTGCTGCGCCCCCCTTCCCTTGGCTGCCAGTATCCTCTGTCCTAAGTTCTGCCTAAAATTAGAACTGCTAAAGGGACTTTGAGTTTGATGGAAATCTCTTTGTGGCTTGAAAGCTTGTCAGGATATTTTCCCTTATCATGAGATCAAGAGTGTGGGTAGTGGTTCCAACACTGGATTGTGATTGTAGGCCTGTTTTTTCCCTTAAGCTGACTTAGGTTCCTGTCAGGGGAGAGGTTCCCTTTCTTGGTGCTTATGGAGGGTCCACTACATGGAAGGTTCTTTTTTTTTTAAAAAAAAAAAAAGAGAACTTCTAAATCCAGCGCCTTAGACCACTCGGCCATGCTACCGCTCGGCTAAAAGAGAACTTCTAATAAATTTATTTATTTATTTAATTTTGTCTTTTTGAGACAGTCTCATTATGCAGTTCAGGCTGGTCTTGAGCTCACTTTGTAGCCCAGGCCGGTCTTGAACTTGCAACAATCCCCTGCCTCAGCCCCTTGAGTACTGGGATTACAGGCATGCGCCACCATGCCCAGCTCCATGGAAGGTCTTTTGCTAAGCCCTGACCTGGAGAGCTGCTGACCCGAGGGCTGTCGCCTGGCAGTGGCAGTTCAATGTAGAGGCTGTGAGGAAAGGGGGAGCATTGGTGCCTACCTGCCTTCCCTTTGATGCTTCAAACCAGTTCTCTAGGATGACCCTGAAAACTCAACCAGGACCTCAGCCAGTGGCCAGGTGCTGTGCTCTGGAGGTAGGCCACTCTGTGCAGATGCTGGCAGCCATACAGAGACAGCAAGTAGAGTCCTTGAAAAGGACAGATGGTCCCCATGTTGGCTTTTCTCTTAGCAAATGGCTGTGTCTGGCCAGGGTTTTACAGCTTCCTCACTGTGGGCCAGTGGGAGGGGGAGGTGAAGATGTCATAAAATCATCAGCAGGCAACTGCCTGGAGTGGGTGCTTAGTCAGAGATTAAGGGTCTCTTCTGTGTAGATCAGTCTTTCTGGTTGAGTGTTTCTGGGGAAAATCTCCTAAAGACCTCATTTAATCAAACTGATTAGAACTCGTTTGATGTTCTGAAATCCTATGATTTATAATGTCCCAGAGACAAGGTTGTTCCTAGGTCAGAGTTTGAATGGAAGAGAGCCTTAGTGGGCTTTGGCTTGGTTCAGCAGTCACTAAATATATTTCTCTAGTAACGTGTTTTCATTCTGTGGTATTTATTATCAGCTGAGTTGTAGGCACCCAACTTTGCTAAGATTTAAGCGAAAAGAAATAGAGCATTCCAGGTTACATTTGCATTTCACATGAACAGAGTGATTTTTAGTGTGTGTCCCATACAGACTGTGTCTTCTCAGCTGCTGACTGCTTGCCCTTTGACCTCTTCTTTTGCATCTTGGCTGTAGAGAAAAGAAAAAAGCTAAAACTATATTTGTTAATTTGGTAGCTCATTTGAGGTTGTTAAAATGCTTGGAGGGTGAAGAGGTTGAAACTATTGATCCTTTAGATGCGTCATCTATCATTTTATTTTGCCTTTTCTGCCTTTGCAATGACGTGTGGCTCCTGGCAAGAGTCTTTTTGCAGGAGACCTTTTAGACATTCAAGTTAGGTATGGAAAAATGAGATCATTTTGAGTTCCCTATTACTACTTGGTACTGCCTTTAGGAGACTTTCCCCCAAAACCCACACTTCTGCAAAAACAACACTCCTTTCACCAAACAAGAGCCAAAAGGATGGATTTAGCTGCTTAGGACATTGGACAGGATGTATCCGGGGCCTCTTATGCGGAACTGACTGATGCTTTGAGCTGTTCAGATTTGTAGATTGCTTCACTGATCTGGCCTTATTAAGTAGCAGTGGGAAAGCCAGGGTAAATCAGTTGGCTGAGTATTAAGGAAACGTATTGTATTTGATTGCTGAAGTTCTGCCTTGAATTAGATTCGAACTGCAAAAGGTTTTGTATAAGTGTGAAGTGTGTGCCACAAAGACAGCCCAAGGCCATTCCAGGTGCAGATTCCTTCTGAGCAGCTCATCCTGGAGTGTCCCCACCTCCAACTCCTCACGAAGCCTTGGTCTTGGCCTGGGCTCTCATTCCTCTCTGCCACAGCCTCATTTAGATGAGGTGGCTGTTTTTTATCCGTTACGCCAGTATGAAGGCTTTGGTTGGGTTCAAGGCTCTTGTGCCACTTGGCACATAGTAGTGCTTATTGTTCTTTGACTATATTGAACAGGGGCATAGAAGGACTTGGTGAGGACGTACTGTGTGCCAGGCACTGTTATATGCTTGGCGCGCATGATGTCCTGTTGTCTCCTTCTCTACCTCACTTTATAGATGAGAGAACAGAAGCTTGGAGCAGTTCATTAAGTTGTGTGAGGCTGTGGTGGGGTGGAGCTGGTATTCAGATCTTGGCCTCTGACCCAGAAGCTGGAGCGCATTAGTATAGTGGAGAGGGTTAGGATTTACTTCTAGAAGACAGCACTTCACTTACTTGAGGCCTGCAGGAGGCTCAAGGGGCCGTATCAGGATCTGCTCTGTCTTTAGCCCAGAGCCTGCCTGGAGGAGAGGACTTGAACCCAGTGACTGGGAGGACTCTCGGGCTGCGCAGCTCTAATCCAGCATCATCTCAGTGGAAACCTTTAATTTTGGATGTGTTGGCACATTATGGCTTCCTTTTCCTGCTTGCTGATCTTCAGCAGGTGACTTGGCGGCCCCTTTCCATTTGCTTCTGTGGTATGCAGAGGGTAGAGGAGCTTCAGGGCCAAGCCAGTCCTTGTCCACATATGAAGACCATGTGGTGGCCTCTGTGACTTCCATGGGTTCAGAGACTGTGGTCCCCGGGGCTAGGCTGCTATGCAAACCTGGCACCTCCTCCCTCTTCCATAATCATACGCATTAAGCAAGTTCACCCAGAGTTCATGGTTTCTCAAAGGAAACTCTTTACCTTGAACTCATTTTCTGTCCAGACCTGGGACTCTTGTAAAAGAACTTTCTGTGTTTAATTACCTCCTGGTAGCCTCCAGTTTGCAGTGAGTTGGTAGAGCCCTTGCAAGTCCGCCTTTGGAGTTCAGGGGCTGGCCAAAATACCTCCTCTGTGTGGATTCTTGGCATAGAGAGACTTGGTCCTAGTTTCTAAATGGTTTTTCTTTTCTTGTCTAGTTTAAGTGGGTAAAAAAAATCAGTTGAGTGTCCTTTGAACTGTGTGTCTTTTTATTTGCTTTCTTTGCCTCAAAGAATTGGACAGCAGTAAAAGCACTGGCTTGGTCAGCATCAGCAGCCTCCTGAGCTGCTGCAGGTGGGTGGCAGGTGTTGTCTGGGATTCTCTTCCCTGCCACTTACCACACAGCAGGGCTCTCTGGGGAGGGGGGTGGGTCTGGACAGGAACGGAGGTTGTGGGCAGGTAGAAGGGCCATGGTAGTGGGGAAGGCCCCCTAGTTCTGGGAGTTTAAAGATCTGGGCTTAGGCACTGTTCTTCTGAGGTTCCTAGTCAGTGCTCTGTGTGCATCCTGGGGACCAGGATTTTGAAGGCACCCGGGGTGATTCTAGCATGTAGCCAGGGTTGAGAACCACTGAGCTGGCAGCATCCCCTCATACTTTCAGCCCCTCACCCAAGCTGGAATAAAAGCACCTTTAGACGCTAACACAATGTGAATATACTTACCCTGCAGATTAAAGATGTCGAGATGGTGAATTTTGTTATTTGATTTTTTACCATATTTAACAATAAAAATTTTAAAAGTAGTTATAGGGCAACACTAGGTTAGTTTTTGAACCCAGGGCTCACACATACTAGGCAAGTTCTGTACCACTGAGCTACATTTTAAATTGCAATAAAAATTATCAGCAACAAAAATGTATTTTAGGTTTCTTTGCAGTTTTATTGATCTATAATATTTGCTTTTCTGTAAGGCGAGAATTGTCAGATACGTTTGCTGCTGGCCACATATGAGGACTGAATACATGAAATGTGGCTAATGTGATCAAGGAACTGAATTTTTCATTTGATTCACTTTAAATTAGTTTAAATTTAAATAGCCATATAGGACTAGTGGATGCTATACTGCACAGCAAAGATCAATAACAGAATAAGTAAGAAGGGTTAGGGCGCCTGCCCCAGGTTAGTTTCCTGCTCGCTTTTTTCCTCCTGCTGGCCACAACATGGCCCTGAAGTCCATCCTGTGGAAATTCTGGAGCAACTGCTGACTATGGAGTCAAAGCCATCTGCTTTTGAGTGCTGTAGACAAGACACTCACTGTGTGCCTCAGTTTCCTCTTCTATAAACTAGGTGTAATGAAGCACCCATTTTACGGGGTTATCATGAAATGAAGAATTGTGAAAGTTTCATGTGTGCCTGGTGCCCAGACCCTCGCGTGTTAGCTGCTGTAACATTGTGTCCTGTGCATGTGGGAATGGAGTTTTCTGTAATTCCTAGCAGAGTACCCTGCCCATAGTGACGTTCACGATGTTTCAGAAAAGATGAGAAAGTTGTTTTCAGTTAGATCATGCAGTAGAGAAGAGAGTGCAGGACTTCTCAGATTTTGACATACAGGGTAAGTAATTTGAGAGAACACATTGCACACATTCAGCAAAATGATAGCATACCCACTGTGTGCTGGGTGTTGCTGGTGGGTCAAAGGGCACCTGTCAGCAAGACAATAAGTCTTTGACCTGAAGCAGTTCATTCCAGAAAGGGGGTAGGGAGGTAATTAGAATTCAGTTTGGATGGGGGCTGGGGATATAGCTCAGTGGAATAAGCGCTTGCCTAGCAAGCGCAGGGTCCTGAGTTCGATCCCCAGTACCGCAAAAAAAAAAAAAAAAAAAAAAAAAAAAAAAAAAAAAAAAAAAAAAAAAAAAAAAAAAAAAAAAAAAAAAAAAAAAAGAATTCAATTTGGGTCAAGCCATGACAGAGGTCTGTGCAAGATGTTCTGAGGGCCCTTGGGTGGGGTTCTGAGCCTGGTGTGAGAGTGGGAGGACAGAGTCCCCAGAGGCTTTGGTCTAGCTGGCATGCAAGCTGAACACTTGAGTTTTATTTTACTTCTTCACGATGTATTAATATGCCTGACACTACAGGCCTTAAGTGCTTTGCCAAATAGTGTAAAGACTCATTTAATCTCCTGACAACCCAGTGAGGGAGTGACTTGTAATTAACATTTTATAGTAACTGCTACAGCCTGCATTTTAGACACAGGGAGACTGAGGTGGAGAGGTCAAGCCTCATCCTGTATGTAGCTGGCGGAGGGACACTGGGAGTTGGTTTTAAGCTGTTGCCGCCAAGGCCTGTGCTCTTGTCTGCCATGCTAGGCTGTTTCTCACAGCGTGGCGCTTTTAGGATGTCCTCTCTACCTTCTGTTCTGGGTTCATTTCACTGACTTACTTGATGATAGTCCTGGCTATACTTGTAGGATTTGGGGAGAGCCAGATATAATATGTAAAAAGCCTCTGGGCTTGCCTCTGGGCTTGCCTCTGGGCTTCAAAAAGCTTCAAAGGGCCTCCCTGTATTTCAAGAGGAATATGACTAACTGTTGACCTAGAATCTGGGGGCAGTTGTTCCACCCACAGGTTTCCCTAACTTACCAGCAGTCTGTGGGAGCTGTGAAGTCTAGGTGATAACTGCAGGACACGTTCATTGTGCTGCAGGAACCCTCCCTCAAGGGTTGTGCAGTAACAGCTTGCATCTTATAGGGCTGAGGATAGTAGGAAAGGGGGAGACACTTCGGGAGAAGGCTGGAAATGCTGTAGGATTAGTACCCAGGGAGGCCTGGGTTTCACTTCTGAGACCAGGCGCAGCAGCTGAGCATGCAGCCAGTAAGGAAGTCTTTGAGTTTGGTTTAATGGTTGCTCTTTGTTTTGAAGTGATTGTTTACTGAACCCTTAAAGCCACTTCCACAGCAGGATGTGATCTTGGGCCTGAATTATTGCATCAGACACCCCAATAGGAAGCAGGTAGTGAGGAACAGAGCCAGGAGGACTCGGTGGCCAAGTTTTGAGTATGAGCTGGAGCTGGCAGGACTCGGATCATCTCATAACCAGAAGGAGACCTGGAGTCCCCTGGAACTTGGTCCCCAGGAGCCTGGCCTCTTTGATGCTGGCTGGCATTAATTAGGGGCACCCTAATTAAGTCTCTAAGGAGGCAGCTTTTTCCATAAAAAAATTAGCAAATGTTTTGAGAACATTTCACGAGGGATTGCTTCTCAAAGGTTATGCAAAGTAATGCAAAGTTAATGGAAGAAAAACTAGAAACTTCGATTAGGTAAAAAAAAATGACCTGTAAACACTTGCTTATGAAATGGGCTAGGGACACATGCTCACGGTGTGCACGCATTTCAGACAGGTGTGTAGCCAATGTTATGTTACCACCCCATGACCTGGTGTCCTCCTGTTCTCTCTGTCGAGTTGTCAGACAAGCTGGCTTTGACAGCCGTGTGCTGTTGCAGTATTTTGTGTGTCTGTAATTCAGGAAGGATTTGGTTGGCACGTATTTGAGGACCTATTGTGTGTAAGGTTAGGTTTGAAGTGCTAGGATGGCAGTGCAGGGAACAAAATGGATGCAAATCCCTCCTTTCCTGGAATCTACGTTCTAGCACAGTAAGGATGGCTGGCAAGGGACAGAACACATGAGCTGTCTTGTGTGGTTCTGTGCAGTGGGGAAAGACTGGGTAATGTGGCTGTTTTTTCAACAGGATAATGAGGGAGGCCTCCCAGAAGCAACTTACGAATTGTGTGGATATATCGGGGAGAATGTTCTAGGCAAAGAAGGCTCATGTGCCAAGGTCCTGAGGTGGGGGAACCACTTCTTTCGTTGGGATTTAGGTTGTGGCCAGTTTTTCACTAGTTGTAAGCAAAACTTCAGGGAGTATATCTTTTTTTTGGTAGTGGGAATGGAACTCATGACCTTAGGTTTGCCAGGCAAGTGCTTATGCCGCTGAGGTATATCCCCAGCCCAGGGCGTATATCTTTGAGGTTAGACACTGGTTTACATTGATGATACCCCCTGCAGGATTTACCCCAGGCCCAAAGGTATGGCCACTGAAACCCACTGTTGAATGCCTTCCAAAGAGGACGTCTCAGTTCACATTCTTACATGTGGGTGTGCGTCCCTGGGATTACTTTGGAATGAACTAGATGTGGACATTAGGATGGAGAAATTGCTGAAGTCCCAGCTTCCAAGGGCTGAGAGGAATGTGTGACATCTGACTTCTTGCAGTGGTTTTCCAGTATTGCTGTCTGCACTGTGTGTGTACTTTATAATGAGCAAGAGTGGCTCTGGGAGTAGGCAAAATACAGATTCCTAGGCCTCACCCCTTGAGACTTTGTGTAGATCCAGGATGGATCAAGAATCTGCAGATGTTTACAAACACTTGGGTGGTTCTCCCTGGGTCCTGCTGGACTTGCACCATGAGTATGGGGGTGTGGGGGGGCACCTCCTGAAGCTCAGGAGGTAAGAAGTACCCCCTTTCTTTTGTGCTTCCTACTATCAGGAGTGTACCTAGAGTGTGTTCCAGGTAGACAAAAGGAGTTCTGTACCCCAAAATACCATCATCTGCTCTACTTCCTTTTTCTTTTGCTAGTTCTGTCTTTTGTAAGAGGTACTTCTTCCCTCTAACCTTTTTTCTTTCCTCTTAGCCAGAAAAATTCCCATTTATTCTTTGAGATCCAGGTGAGGCTCCACCTCTCACTGGGAAGTTTGCACCATCTCCACCTTCCGATGCTTTTTATACCTTGAATATGCTACCCTTCAGGCCTTTGGTGGTTGGTGGTTGCTATGCCAGCCTTTTTACTAGACTGAGTATCTTAGCACGCCCACCTTGTATCGCTGTTTGGTCTTTCTCTTAGTGCCTGTGCGTAGTAGGTGTTCATTAAACACCCCAACCAGGAAGACTGGTATTGTATGTGAACTGATTAAAGCAGTGTTGGCTGTTAGTCACCCTTCTAAACACTCATATTATTTCCCATAGTCTTATAACAATCCTTCGAGGTAGGATCTAACTACTAGATGATTTAGAGAAGAAGACAGGGCAGCGCTGGGTAATTAAGTAACTTGCCTAAGGCCACCCATTGAGCAGATCTGAAGTTCGGTAGACTGACTCTGGAGTCATGGTCTTAACCACCAGACCACATGAGCCTTCCAGATTCTCGAATGGTGCTTTCACCAGGGCCCTCTGTAGAGGCAAGCCAGTGTATAAACACACACGCACGCACGCACGCACGCACGCACGCACACACACCCTTTGATAGAGGTAGATACAGGTGTCACTTTTTTGGGTAACTTTGGTGGCCCCCAACTCTTCACTGCCCAGCAGAGTGACATTCCTCACAGCTTGGGTGGTGTTGCCTTTATCCCAGAGAAGAAATCTGTTCCGTAGATAATGGCAGACACAGAAAGTATGCAGGGTGCAGTGATAGCACAGCCCAGGTGGCCTTCGACACAGTCACCACACTGCACCTACCTGGGAAGTGCCAACACTTGAAAAGGGTAGTTAGAGGGTAAACAGAGGTGCTCAGTTAGGGGAACAGAGTCAAGCCTGTGCACCTTTCTCTCTAGGCCATGGTGTTTGTGCAAGATGCTGGAGGAATTGGCCCTGAGAACGGATTCCTAAAAGGCAGAAACAGTTCTGGTTTGGGAGGCAAGTCAGAGAGGACACACTCAGGGAAGAGGGGAGCCTGAAGCAGTGGTGACAAGACTTGGGTTTTCTTGGGTGGTAGGTCCCTGCGTGTTTTGCTTGGGGTCATTATCTCACGTAGACACTCACAGGCAGGAATAAACAAATGGAGCAATAAGAACTTTGGACCCTGTACAGTGGGACAGAGCTTAGGAGGAACAGAAGACATATACTACTCAGGGAGGCATAAATGCACACAGGTATTTCTTTTTTTTTTTTTTTTTTTTGCGGTGCTGGGGATCGAACTCAGGACCCTGCGCTTGCTAGGCAAGCGCTTATTCCACTGAGCTATATCCCCAGCCCCCACACAGGTATTTCAGATGAGCCTTTAGGTAAAAACTGTCAGCCACTCTAGTAAGTTTAACAGTATATATGGGTAAATTTAAAGTTTTCAGGTTTCCAGACATGGAGGATCACCAGTCTAAGATGAATCAATGGAACAATTTCATTTTAAAAAGAAATAGTCAAAATTAGCAGTAGTTAATACAGTAGACTGAGTGTGAGGGCAGATCCTTCCCTGGCATTGGACAGGTGAACCCTCTGGGCTGTTTTCCCTGGTAAGAAGCAGGTGTCAGATCCCGCGCTGCCAGCTGCCCTCCCAGGCTTGCTGTGAGCCTCCCCTCCACACAAGAGGGGCTGTTTGCACAATAATCAGGATGTCAGTGGGCTCTGTAGCTCTTCCCTTTGAACATTCGGTCACACAAATAGAAGGTAGCAGGGAGGCAGGCAGTCATTTACCACATCTTTCCCCCTGTCTTTTATTGGTGGGAGGGAAGATCTGGACTAATAAAAGAAATAACAAGGCAGTAAGTATCCATTTGGGTTGTGTGTGGGGTGGGGGCAGGTTGGGGAAATGGAAAAATGGAGAATGGTTTCATTCTAGAGGGAGACATGGAACATGGAACACACACATTGTAGAACTGACCAAGAAACCTAGTCACAGTTGCCGGCCATCCATGGATGCCAGTTATGGTGGCCAACATTATCCACCATGAAAGCTGCCCAGGACTGTGGATGCTAGGTACCTGTGGTTGCTGAACATTGGAAATGGGGCCAGTGGGACGGAGGATGTGAATATTCTATTTTATTCAATTTAAATTGAAACAGCCTTGTGGGGCGGATGGCTGCCCCATTGGATGGCTTGGGGATAGACGAAAGAATACTTACTGATAGAACTGAAAAAAATAGAAAACTTTGAAGATAAAGTTGACATATTTGTTTAGTTTTTCAAATTTTAAGTGGAGACATACCCATATGTCAGAAAACAGGCAGCCTGGGCATCAGACCTAGTAGTCTCCCAAGTGCGGAGGGAGGAGGAGCTTGCGTAATTACAGTGTTACAGTTATCACTGGAGCAGCCTGTGCAGGGAGCTGGACGGGAGCACTTTCTGCGGTTCAGCCCTTCTTTTTACAGGCATATTTCTTGTTGGTGTGCTTGGGCGAGTGGGTGAGGGCGGCAGCCATTGATTGTCCCCAGGGCTGTCATCCGAGTGATGGACAGCAGTAATTAGTGGATCAAGCAGGCCCCAATTAGAGAATAAAAGCCCGGGACTGGTATTTATGATGGATGGGCTTACCCAGTGCCTTTTATCTGAGGATCCTAGGAGCCCTTCGTCTTACAGGCCGGATGGGGAAGGGTGGTTTTGGGGACAGCACTGTGACAGGCATTGACAAGGGCCCTCTCCCTCATTCTGCATACCCACTTCTGGAAGCCAAACAGATTCTTGTATTGTGCTTGAGGAAATACAGAATCCAGAGATGCCCAGCTTGGACTGGAAGGAGCCAGGCTCCTCTCACGCTTCCTTGCCTTCCTCCTCCTGGGGTCTGCGCTCACCAGGGGTTCACCCAGAAGGAGAAAGGGTGCTGCTGGCACTTCCTCATGTTCCCCTTCCATGGTTGCTGTGGACCCTGGTAGGGGCACAGTGGCGTGGGTGTTGGCCAGCCTTGATATGCTCCCGAGAAGCCTAGCTCCAGGGTCCAAAGAGAACCCCAGGATGAGATACAACTACTCCAATCACACAAATGACGGTAATTATGTGTCCTTTTCTGTTTTTTTTCTACACAAAGGGCTTTTCTTTATTTAGGGTTGCCTTTTTTGTGGAGGAGGCGCCTGACTGGTTTCTGGGATAACCTACAGCTCTCCCCGGGCCTCTGGTTGTGATCAGGTGTGTATTTTCTTGTCACCCGCTCTTACCCTGGGTTCTAGCAGCATCCACATCTAAAGCAGGACCAGACCAGCTGCCTGAGGTACTTTCTATAGCCCCAGGGCTGGGCTGGGCTGGGCTGGGAGCTGGATTTTTGGCTGCTTGGATTCCCCAGGCTCAGGGAGCACTTGACTGAACAGTCAGACAGATCTGGCATCGATTTTGAGCTTGGATCCCTGTACCACAGTCTCTTTGGTCTCATTCCTCAGCTGCAGCCCCTGTCTCCGAGGGGTCTTGTGAGCACAGAGAGTCTGTGCAAGGCTGTGCACATCAAGTGCAGCGGCTAGCAGCAGCTCTCAGATTAAATGAGCCAGATCCCTGACACCACCTCAGACCAAGAAAAGCAAATCCTGGCAGTTGTTAGAAGGGACAGATACCTAACGATTGCGGTGGTGACAGCAAAGCTTGTTAGGGTGCACAGAGGGCTGGTCCAGGTCAGTGCTGCTTAGCCTCTCCCTGCCATGACCACTGGCCAGCCAGCTTCTCTCTGGCATTTTCTTGCCAGGACCAAGTCCTCTGGGTTGGAACCCAACTCCTTGTGGCTTATCCTCTGCTAGTCCCGATTTTATTCTCCACTAAGTTGAGGCCCTTTCCTTATGACAGTCCTCCCAGGACTCTAGCACCTCTCACATTGCCCCGTCCCTGGCCTTGGCCTTGGCCTCCGCCTCCTCCTATTCCCTGTACGGCAGCATGGCTTCCAGTTCCCTCTGCTTTGCAGTGAGACCAGACTGGGAAAAGTGGTCACTGTATTATTTATGGAGTACTGTTAACCAACCATGCCAATGAATTACACACAGTGTATTCTCCTTCACCGTGTGTGGGATGCCTTCCTGGGCCTCTGTTTGACACAAAACAAAGCGGGGACACAACCCCAACCTCGTCACCCTCTCCACTCTGCCCATTTCTTGCTTCTCTCCAGTGAAGAAGGTGCACCACTGTAGGGTCCCTTGGGAGAACCAGCTGTGTCCTCTGCTTTGTTATCATTGTGCCCACTGAGCCTCCTATTGGAAGTGCCTTTCTTCCCTCTTTCCATTTCTGTGTCCTTGTCTTGAAGTTTAGAAGGGAAGATTTCTGACTTACAGACAACCAGTCCTATGCTGCAGTGAGCTGTGTGTGAATACGTCTGACCCTGGAATGTGGGTGAGAAGGAGGTGCATCAGAAAATTCCAGAAGAGGTGACGCTTGAGCTGGGTAGTGATGACTGAGCAGGAACTCTCAATTGTTGACTTTCTGTGGAGGTGTTAAAGAGAAGACAGAGGTGCTGTGGTGTGTGCAGGAGTGTAGTGGGAACCCCAGCTTGTTGGCCAGAGGAGGTGTCAGCGGGTCATGTTTTTAAGGAAGTCCCATCTCAGGTAGAAAGTGTGGTTGTCATGGGCCTCCTGAAGGGAGACCTGTTTATCACCTGTTGACCATTTTCCCTCTGCGTTTCTTTGGTAGGCCCTTTCCTTTCCCTCTGAGCCTGGTGTGATTGAGTTATGTGTTCAACACCCTGAGAGGACTCCAGTGATGCCCTCCCCACCCCTCAGAGCCCTCAAGTGGCCCCCGGGAATAGTCTTTTTCTTGCTGGGACTCTGTAGAAGCAGCCTGGGTGCTCAGCAGGAGCTTCCTTTTCTTTGATTTGGTAGTCTGGAAAGTCGTGACACCTTTCTGTGCTGTGGAGAAATGACGGACTATATTGGAATTGCTTTCTTGAAGCATTCTATGTGCATTTGGTCTTGGTTAGCAGGTTTCTTTTGAAACTCAAATACCGTCTCCTCCAACAGATTGTATAGCAAAAAATCCCTAGGGCCTTCTCTCTATTGCCTTTTAATCTTTCTACAGTTACCTTTCTCCATTCTCACATCCTCTGAGCTTTTCAATTTTTGTAGTAAAAGCACTTTCAGGTGGGTAGAAACTTTTTTCCTTGAAAGAAACTTATAAAAAAATCTGGAATAACCCAACATCACCTTGCCTTTAAGTTTTAATAACATTTACACACTTGTTTTTTTCATTTCCCAACAAGGGTTTTTTTTGTCTTCTGTTCTTGAAGGTGGTTTTTTAAAGACTTCATTAAATTACATACTGCTAAAACAGGTGGGCTTGACACTTGATAGACTGTCAAAGGAGAGAGCGTCTTCTGGCAGCCTTCTAGCTAAGTGGGTGTTCGTAGATGGGGAGCTGTGTGCTATACCTTGAGAGAGGGGACCGTGCTTTGGTTGCTAATTTGGTAAAGACTGAGATGAGGCTCCAAGTGTGTGCAGATAAGTAGTTTTTAAGTGGTTTGTGCTGTCGTCATCTTCAGGAAGGCACATCCATCTCAAGGTTGAGTATTCCACTCTGCCATTTGTTCAGGAGTGGCAGACACATCATCTGGCACTGTACTCCCATCCACCTCAGTGTGTTCCTGTCTTAACTATGGTTACCGTGAGATGTATGTTGCTCCCTACCTGAGCTGGCTCTGCATTTAGCACTGAGAGAGACAGGCCTTGGCCTGGGTGCATGGTTTGATTAGACAGTTTTTATAGCATCTTTCCCAGTGACACGTAGACTGAGATACCTGGAGCCTACAAGCACTTGGATCTATCACATCACATGTGTGCCTTTCTGTGTGCTGGGTACTGCACTGAGCCCCTTTTTATGTATTACCTACTTTTTTTATTCATACAGCCCTTTTGAGATACAATTCTCATATCATGCAGATCGTCTCACCTCCAGCCAGGCCCCACCTCCGAAGAGCACATTTAGCTGCTGAACTTAGCAGTGGGTGAGTCCACCCATGAGCCTAGCACTCAGTAGTCCAGTCATGCTCTGTAATCCAGTCACGTAAGACGTCCACACACGCGAGACTTCTGGTGGATGTTCTAGATCTGGATTGTAACGCTTGTCCCCCAGCGAACCTGGCCAGGCAGCTGCTTCTCTTTTTCTGTCTCTATGTATTTGCCTTCTCTGCATTTTCTTTTCCCTCCTATCTGACTATAATTATATAATCCTTTGGCCAGCATTTTCCCATCCCTCCCACCTCTTAAACGTCCACACCCCTGGTAACCACCATTTTACTCCTTTCGTAAGATAAGCTTTTTAAAATTTCATGAGTCCATGTGCTATTTGTCTGTGCCTGGTGTGTTTCACTTAAAATAATGTTCTCCACATCTACTCATGTTGTTGGAAATGACAGACTTTATTTTTATGGCTGAGTACTAATTCTGTTATGTGGATACATTGTATTGTCTTTATTCATTCACTGATAGATGGACACTTAGGAGGATTCCATTCCAGCTATTATAAATAGTGCTACGTAAACGTGGGAGTGCACATGTGCCCTTGACATAAGTGTGTGACTTCATTTATTCCTGGTACCAACTTTGTGAAGTAATGACAGCCCCACGAAGAGGTCAAATGAGTTGATGCTATCACATAGCAAGAAGGAAGTAGGGGGCAATGCTTCTGAACATCCTTAAGCTTTTTAAAAAGCTCTCTAAAGACCATACCCATAGGTGAAACAAATCAGAGCCGCAGGTGTAAACCTCATATTGTCTTCTTGGTGTAAGAACCTGAAAGAGTGAATAAAATCCAAAAGGTACAATAGCTATTGTGAAGGGGAAAGAAACTGCTAGGAGAAAAAAAAGAAGGGAAAAAATTATATATATTATATTATTATATTATTATGTATATATGTACATACATACAGAAGCCAGCTAAGATAGCTGTACTACTGATTTCTATTGGTTCATTGAAAGGAGCAGTTAATGCTTAATTTTTTTGACCAGTTTTATCTGGTAACATGAACAACTTTTTTTTAAGATAACAATAGACAGTATCATCTTGTTTTGAAATTGTGTATCGTTTTTAGTGTCACTTTTTATTTTTTATTCTCTTAAAAAAAAAAAAAGCTCTTCCCTGGGTTTTGTGGATTAGGAAGAAAGACTGGCCAGATGAGGCGAGTGAGCCTCGATACCCATAAGGGCGTCCTGTGGACAGAGGTCCGAATTGCTAGCCAGAGACTTGTACCCCGCTCCTAGTGCCCTAGTTACATGGGTGGAGATGTTGAGGGGCTGTTCATCTCTGCACTTGGAAAGAACATGGTGAATACTAAAATTGGGAACCTCACGATGTCCCATTGGGCCTGGACTGATGGCATGGGCGCGCTCGAGATTTCAGTAGTACACATGGATATACACTTCTGTTTTGGGGTTGAAGAAATTCCCAAGGAACAGACATAAGATGCTAGGTGCTATTGGAAATGGCACAGGTGTAGCTGCCAGAGGCTTCCTCCAGACCCAGTCAGACAGGATCCCTGCCCTGATGCTGCTCAGTGTTGCCTGTGAGCACACTGCGGCAGGCGGAGAGGAGTCAATCCAGACACTGCTTGGGCCAGTCAGGTCTCTGGTGCACAAGTGCAGAGCTGATGTGATCTAGCACCATGTGTGAAGCAGATTGTAAATTGATGATGCTGCTGTTGCCAGAACCTCTAATTCAATCTTAAATTCTTTTCATAATGATTTTATTGTTTTCATTAAAATGATAATCCTTATAAGAACAAAACAAACTCTATAGACATAAAGGAAAGTACAAAGAGAAAAGCAACACATTGGTCTAAATCTTAGCTTCTGGAAATAACCTATTTTAATGGTTGATCAGACCACCTTCTAAATGGCTCTGTGCACATTTTCAGGTAGAATTGATAGCTAGAAAAATGTACAAATAGGTAATTTTATTAACAAAGATGTCCCTTTTAGACATACTAGTTTCAAAATAAAACCATCTTTAATTCCTTTAACAGAAGACAGTGAAACTAATATAAAGTAATACAAAATTGCTGAACTTCAAATAACTATCTTCACATAATAAATTCATTTTTCAGATGTCTCAGTAAGACAGTGATTGTGAACTGGGGGAGTTTTTGCTCCCCTATGGGACATCTAGCAATGTCTAGAGATGTTCTGGGCTGTCATGTCTAGGGCTGGAGCATTCTGGTGGTGGGTGGAGGCGGGGAATGCTGCTAAACATTTTTTAGAGCCAGTACAGCCCTTCACATCAAGCAGTTACATAGCCCAGAATGCCAGGTGGTGCCAAGATTGAGAAACTGAGCTGCGAGGTTCAGAAAAGAGATTGATCACACTCCTCTAATCCCAGCACTCTGGAAGCTGAGGAAGGAGGATGGCTGCGAGTTCAAGGCCAACCTGAACTACATAGTGAAACTCTGTCTCAAAAAGACTTAAAAAAAAAAAAAAGATTGATTAAAAGGTGAAATCGTTGTTAGAGCTCAATTACAGTTTTAGATTATTTTGATTGGGCTTCTATAATGATAGACAGAATGATTAATGTCATCCTATTACCCTTCTCCCCTGACAATAAAATGAAGAGGCAGCAGATGTTATTTTTGCCTTGGCAAGCAAGGTTCTTCACTTACATTCTGTTATGCAATTGCAATCCCATGTATTTGGCCTTAGTTTTGTTAAACAGTTCAGAGTCAAGTACCCCATCTCTAACCATGGCCTTCCCCTTTCTGGGTTACCCCTCGGTAGATTGCTGTTTGATCTCAGACGTTTAGTGTGCAAGGGAAGGGAGGTGTCAGGTTGGGCTCTGAGTTGCCCTGGTCAGAGTTGCACCCACAGATTTGCATTTGTGCCTGAGTGCTGTACTTACAAGCAGGCAGAGACGATGGATCCTTTCTAGCGTGCTGTGGGGTGGGAGCAGGATCCTTGGGAGAAGTGAGATGGGATTTGGCAGTGGACTTCGACCATACTTGAGTGTGGAAGCAGGATTATCAGTGTGAACTCTCAAGACTCCTAGAGGGCTAGAAGGACAGCTGCATAGGCATCAAGGACAAGGTGACTGACAGGGCTGGCCTGGCAGAGTGATGCGTTCCTTCTTGCCTGGTGTGCTAGGGAACTACCTATTGCTGTGCTGTCCATAAGCACTGGGGCTACACCATCAGCTAAGCAGCCATATTTAGGTTGCTTTGCCGCCCTGAAATTCTGATAGTTTGATAATGCTTCCTGAGAGCCCCCTGTCCTGAGGAGTAGTCTTGGTCACTCCAGGTCCCTCCTCCCTGCTGTGGGACAAAGGTGAGGAAAGCCAGGGCCACCTCACATGAACATGTGGTTCAGAATAGAGCCTCGGATATTCTGTACATCTTAAATTTGGAGCCAGTATCTACTGACTAAAAAGTGTATATATTAGATTTTGTCTTGCTATTTTCCATCGGTGCCTGTAGTATTTGCAAGATGATAGGGCGTGAGTGCATTCTAAATCCATTTCTGAGCCAACATGTGTATATATGGGCAGCATATCAGAGACAGCCTCAAGGATTGTTTCCTGTGTGTAATTAGAATTGGGTGTTCTATTCATTGTCACAGTCAGATGCTGGTTGCAGTGTGACTTACCAATGGCTTTGTTTCGTTGTAGGGGAGCTATCCAGTTTGGGAAGATTTCATAAACAAAGCCGGAAAGCTGCAGTCCCAGCTGCGGTAAGTAGAGGCCTGTTCCACTGGCAGAGGCAAGAGTGGGGTGGGATGGACCAACATGTACTTGGGGATTACTCTGGGCAGCATTACAGACAGAGAAGCGTGTAGTGGGTTCTCTGACCGAAGTATGACCATTGTTTAACCATACGTCCTTGCCCCCATTCCACGTAAAATTGGACTCATGTCTGCTCTGCCTCCTTCCACAGGAATTTATATAGCTCTCACAATGTGTCAGACGTATATTAACTTGTTCAGATCTTACAACCTATAACATGAATTCAGTTGCCAGTCCTGTTTTACAGATGAGGAGACTGAGGCACACAGATAAGCTAGATGACTTACCCATAGTCATTCTGTGGGAAATGACAGAGCCGTGATTTGAACTTGGGCAGTCTGGTCTTAGAGTCTGAATTCTTATCTATCTTTATTGCCTTTCATCATAAAAGGTTTAAAACCCACTGTTGACTGGGATATAATTTCACTTACATGAAGTGTTTAGGAAAAGCATATCTGTGGAGACATTTACATTAGTGGTTGCCCAGGTCTGTGGAATGCAAAGGAGACTGTCTGAAAATGGGTAAGAGGGATCTTTCTGGGGCAGTAGAAATATTCTAAAATTGGATTGTGGTGAAGGTTGTACAACTCCTAAATTTACTAAAAATCATTGAATAGTATGCTTAAAAAGGGTGAATTTTGTGGTATGCAAACTATGACTTCCTTAGTAAAGATGCTTAAAAAACATAGTAAGACCTGCTGCTGATCTGCACTCAGAAGCTGTTATTATTGCTAGTGTACTTGTGGACGAATCATTTCATATGGTAGGAAATACATCAGCATCTTTTTGTTGAAGCTCCACTTGTGTAAGTGAGCATGGAGAAGGGATACTGTTGCACTCAGTGGGTGCCTTGTGAGGGTTAGAAGTAATTATTTTCGTGATTTTCGTTCATGAAATTTGGGTAATGATGTCAGTGGTTTGGAGGGATGAGGAAGGTTCAGAGAGCAGCAGGGTCAGGAGGTGTTTTCCAGGATAAAGAGCCATGTGGACACCAGGCAAATGATGGGAGGGCACTGTGGCCTTCACCAGCTTAGCCTTGGGCACGTCAGAGGATACTGCCCGGAGCTTAAGCCATAGGACTGCAGGTTCCATGGCACCCCTCTAGGAGAGCAGAGAAGAACTGGAGAGGGACCAGCATTTTTTCTGTCATAGCTTTAGCTTCTAGGGTCCCTGGATGTACAGAGTCCTAAGTGGGTCTACAGGTGGACTGTGGACTCTGGAATATGGTGCCTTCTCTAGTTACCTAAGCCTTCACCATTTCCCTGCTCCAGAACTTGTAATTATAGTCTCCTCAGCTTGGATTTCACACGGCTTCACCAGACTCACCTTCTTTAGCTACATCTCTTGCCTTGCCTAGTTAGTCGCTTCATTCATTTGGTGGCGCTGGGAAGCACATCGAGAGCCTTTACATTGGTCTACATCCCTGGCCCTTCTTTTAACTTTGAGGCAGAGTTGCTAAGTTGCCCAGGGCGTAGACTTACCATTCTCCTCCTGAGTGCTGGCCCAGGTGTGTGCCACCACACCAGCGTAGTGTGTGTTTTAGATAGGTCAGTCTGTGACCTGTAGGAGGTCTTCTATTGCAGCAGAACATTTAGGCACATTATTGCCATGCCCACCCCACTTGTTCAGCCTTATTTCATTGTGTGGAAGGTTTTCAGGGTTGACCAGGAAAAGAGTTTTCTTTCCCTTTTGCTAATGAGGGTGCTAGAGCTTAGTACACTCATGAGCTATCTGGAACATGCCCTGGCCAACCTATGAGCCACTTGTCCTCTTTAAAAATTTTTTTAAATAAGTATATCAAAAAGGAAATTTTGTTGCTCATATAAAAACTATGATAATATTTTGTATATAGCCCAACACTGTTCACTCAGTGTGGCCCAGGTGAACCAAAGGTTGGATACCCATGACTGAATAAAACTGAAAGTAATCTTAGCCCTGCTGTTAGAGTGTGCATCCTATTCATTGTTAAAAACATTTAGGCCTCCTGAGGGCAGGGACTATTTCTTTATTATTTTTTCAGAGTACTAGCATATGGCTCAGAGTTTAATTTTTTAGTATTAAAAATGGGGTAAAGACTGTAGAAGAAGCATGTAAGTCTTGGTGCAGTTAAGCTAAATCCACATGTCTTAGGACTGTGTCACTGTCTATGACAGTGCTATGTCACTGTCATTTAAAAGCTCTTTCTTCTTCATAATTGGCCTCCATCCTAATTTATGTTGGAGCCTTAGTGCCTCTGTAACGTACAAGGCACCTCTCCATCTGGCTCAGGAAATTTGGAGGATTGACATCGAGTTCAGTGAGCGTAAATCCAGCCGTTAAGTCAGATATTAATTGTAAATCAGAATGAGCTATTTATAAATGCCTGGGTGTTTGATAAAGCTGATTTTCCAGGGTTTGCATCTGATGTCAACTCTAAAAATATGTTTCAAAGTAGAATTTTGTATCTGTGTGTGTAATTTTTTTTATTTAAGCAGAATGTTTTTTTGCTGTACTATAATCTGTCAGACCTTGTTTTGAAGTTTGACCCTAAGGGACCACTTATAGCACTCTTTAGGGGACCTTTTGTTTCATGGCCCATGTTGCTATTTCTTTCCTCTTTCTCCATTTTTGTTGTCTTTTTGAGACAGGGTCTTGCTATGCTGTTCAGGCTGGCCTTGACCTCACTCTGTAGCCCTGGCTGGTCTCAAAATTGCAGTGATCCTCCTGCCTCAGCCTCCTGAGTGCTGGGATTACGTGCATGCGCCACCACGCCTCTCTTCTTTCTCCATTTTGAGCTCTTTACTTTCTAGTCCTTAGTGTTATTTTTCCTTCAGCAGCTTTGTTTTCTCAGGCGTGTTCAGTGGAGAGTAGCATCACATAAGGTATACGGAGAGACTGGAATCAAGCTCTGACCCTGGCTAGAAAGTCCTTGAGTGCTAGTTTTGGGGCCTGTTAGTTTGCAGTCATGGCTGAGGCATGGAGCACCACCTGTCCTTCATTGTACGACATCCTGGGTCCCAGCTCTAGGAACCGGCAAGCCACAGAACACTCAAGAGGATGTGAAGAATCCAAAACATTTATAGGATGTAATGTGAGTAGCATCCTAATTGAAAAAATAAAACCTCAGTTCATTTTAATTGGGATTTAGGGAGAAGAGTTGCCCTGCCAGGACCCTGTGTTGCGTTGGGTTGAACTGGTCCTGTGGAACACCATGCTGGCTCTAGGTCCCAGCTCGAGTATGAGCTAATGGTCTTTAAAGTCCCTTTGGATTTGTGGCCTCAGTTTTCCTTTCACAACAATGAATTGTTGAACTCTGTGATCTCTCCCAAGTTGATCCTTCTTCCAATTCGTGTGTGTATATATTATTTTCCTACTCTAGTTTCCTCTATACCATGTATATTTTTTGATGATTTTTCTTTTGGATATAAATGCCTCTTTTCCTCCTTTGCAGAATTTTGCGTGGTGACTTTATAGTCAGGTGGAAGGGAAGAGGAAAAGAAGGACTTGTATTTGTTACCTAGCCATGGGTGACTGGATACCACTGGGGTGGAGTGGGAAGGAAGAAGAAGAGAGGCCAGTGCACCCGGGTTGTCTGTGTCCAGTTGGATTGTTGCTTTTGGAAGCTGACATTCAGTCCAGAGTGGCAGTTTCAGCCCTTGAGCTGTGATGACTTTGCCAGTGTGAGACATTCCTTAGGCTTTTCTTATCTGTTTGCATTTTAGGACAACAGTAGTAGCAGCAGCTGCCTTCTTGGACGCCTTTCAGAAAGTGGCTGACATGGCCACCAACACACGTGGTAAGCAGATGGAGGGCTCCCTTCCAGTGTTAACTGAATTCAGCATGTGCGCTTTTCCTCCTGGGTGGCTCCACAAGAAGATGCAGCTTAAGTTAGCAGAGCTTAGCTGACTCATATTTTGCATTTTTTTTTTTTTTTTAACTCTGTGGGGCTCTGTGTATGAGAAGTTAAAACTAGTTTCCCAGTCAATGAAAACACATGTGAAGAAGAATGAAAAATAAAGAAAAGGAACTATGGTTCTTGCTTTCTCTTACTGGGTGTGTTTCTTAAACTGATAGCTGTGTTCCTGTTCTGGTCATTATCCTGGTGACATTAGAAAGTCTGAGGGTTGGAGGCAAGTGTTGGGGGTTGTTCCCAGGTGCACGAGAGTGTAGTTTCCCTGAAACACAGCGTGGGTACCTCCAGAGGGTCTCAATAGAGATCTGTTTATTGCAGGAGTTTAATTAAATATTTGAGTGGATGTGCAGCAAGGAATTTCATGTGTCTTTAAGAAACACCAACTCCTTCTATTGCAGGTGCTGTCATGGGATTGCAAAAATCAATACCTTGCTCTCCTTGTCCTGGAGGAACTTGCAATTGAGTGGGGAAATGGAGATGTGTAAATAAAGTATGTCAGTGCAGAAGTAATATGTGTGGTAGGGTAATAGTGGAGGAACAGAGTGCTAGGGGAATATTCAGAAGTGAGCAATTAACTTGGCTCTGGGAATCAGGGAAGTTTTCCCAGGGGAGGTAATGTTTCTCATTTCCAAGATGCCAGCAGTGTTTCAAAAGGTTCCCTAGGAGCATGTGACAGAGGCATTAGAGCTGTGCTTTCTTCTCCAGTTTTTTCAGCTCCATGTGGGTCTTAGCTGGTATCATCTTTTTATAAAGCATGACATAGTTTGTATCTATTACAGAAACATCAGAAGTCACAGCCACATGCAAGTCAGTGTTCATAACTATTGATATGGTGGGGTCTGCTTTATCTTTTCTTCTACCTCAGTAGTATCTGGAACTGGGCTTGTTCACCATACTGATTTCTTTATAAAAGAACCATCAGAATATGTCTTTTAAAAACCAGCCAAACTGCTGTACTGTTATGTATGTGTCGGGGGCTGTACTGGGGATTGAACATAGGACCTTCACACTGAGCTACATCTCCACCCACCGTCCCCGCTTTTAATTTTGAGGCGACGTCTCCATAAGTTGCCCTAGTTGCTTTCAAGGTTGTTATCCTCTTGCCCTCAGGCCCCCAGAGTGCTGAGATTACAGGTCTGTGCCACCATGGCCAGCTTGCACTGCTACTGTAAATCTGCCATTGCAATTTCTGTTTTACTTCTTTTTGGTACTGGGAATTGAACTCAACCTGGCGCTTACCAGGCAAGTGCTTGTGCTGCTGAGCTATATTCCCGGCCCCTGCCATTGCATTTTTTGAGGCTCTGGGATTCATATTTGTTTTTAGATTTTGTTGTTCCGTTACTGGATTGATCCTAAAGGATGGACTAGAAAGACATCCTCTGATTGTCTGTAACTTCCTGTGGTAAGAACTTGAGTTTTTGAAGAGGCTGCTCTGAGGGAGGTTCTTGGTGGGAAACTGGAAGACCTGGACATTCTCATGCTTGGAGCGGGGAAAAAAGAGCAGCTATGTGTGGGAAAGGAACCAAGAGAGGCTCTCTGTTGTGGTAATGGGGGTGCAGTGTGACCTTGGAGGTGGCATATTTGACCACAGACAAACAATATCACAGTGACCAGACTCCTCTGTTAACAGATCTTTAGACTGCCTGAAGGTCACGTTTGGTTGTTTAGAATCCATGTGTACCAGTACTTTCATGGGGTGTGGAATTTGAGATCTCTCATAGGATCCAAAGAGTTTAAGACTGATACAAAGACGCTGTATTTTGTGGAGATAACAAGAGAAACTTGTATGGGCTTATGTGTCAACATGTCAGATATGATTTAAAGCAAGTTTTAGTTAATTTAGGAAAATTCAGAACATGCCCTTTAGTTTAAAAATTTGCGTAACAAAGTGTATAAAATAAAATGTACCCTCATGTCTCCCAGGAATTAGGCTTAAATGTCATTTATAGACTCTTTTGCATATGTAAATACATCTGGGGACAAATACATCTGTAGAAAACCTTGTGGAAGGATATATGAAGTAAGGTCTCTCTGCACAGTCAATTTTAGAAGGTGGTCAGTCCCTAACAAATACTGTTCCTGTGCTTTCATTCCCCATCATGTTACATTATCTTCCTGTGTCAGTACCTGCACAGCTACTTTGGTTTTTTTAGTGGAAAAATGGAATTGCAGTTTAGTAATTATTTTGTGATCGGTATTCAGGTTGTCTCCAGGCACTTAGCATTGTGAGTGAGACTGCAGCTAATGCCTGAACACCCATCATTTGGGGTCTCTACAAGCGCATGCTCACAAGGAAGTGATGAGCTGGGGAGATGTTTCAGGCTGCTTTGGTCAGCTGGAAATGTGTTTGGGCTTCAGGATGGTGCGGGCTGTCATGCTGATAGAATTTGCAAGAAAGAGTTTCCTTAGTCCATTCTTTTGTCTGCAGTCTTTCATTTTTTTTATTAGTCCCTTTTGTCAGAAGTGGTTGGAGTTACTCATTTCCTTAGCTTTTTAAGATATGCTGTGTGTAATTCTTACTGACGCAGTAGATCTGTGCAGTCCTTACTGTGCACTAGCACATAGAACTTACTTTTGTCTCACTGTCAGTTACACCCAGTGACTAAACTTTGCCTGCTCTCCCTTCCTTCCCCTCTCCACAGCTTCTGCTAACCATTGTTCTACTCTCAACTTATGGGAGATAACTGTTTTAGTTGGCATGCACTTGTCTTTCTGTGCCTGGCTTACTGATCTCCACTTGCATCCATGTTGTCACAAGTGACAAGATTTCATTTTTTTGATGGCTGAATAGTGTTCCCTGGTGTGTAAGCACCACATTTTCTCTATGCTGTCACCTGTTGATGGGCATGTAGGTTGTAAGTCCAGCTTACAACCTACATGTCCAGCTTTGGGCTATAGTGAATATGAATAGTGTTGCAGTGAAGGTGGGAGTGCAGGTATCTCTGACAGCTTGATTTCATTTTCTTTGGATCTTTGTCAAGTAGAGGGGCTACTGCTCATATGGTAATTGTGATTTTAATTTTTTGAGGAACTTTTCTTACTGTTTTCCAGAGTGGCTGCACTAATTTACATCCCTACCAACAGTGAGCAGGAATTCCTTCTTCTCCACATCCTCACCAACACTTGTTGTCTTTCGTCTTTTTGATAAGAACTGTTATTAATGGAGGGAGGTGATATTTCATTGAGGTTTTGGTTTGAATTTCCCTGATGATTAGTGATGCTGAGCATTTCTTTGTTTACCTGGTAGCCATCTGTATGTCTTCTGCAATTATTTTTATATCTCCTTTGGCATCTGTCAGACTTTTAAGCTAGAAGGTTTCTGGTTTCTATAATATTAGTGTTTCATATTGTTTCCCAAAGGAAATAAATAGGTCTGAAAGGTCTTTTGTATTCATCCGTAATAGGCGGGCGCTTATCCCGCTGAGCCGTATCCCCCGCCATCCGTAATAAAATTGACTTTGGAAAAACTTTTAAAATCGATCACTATGAGGGTAGAATGAACCTAGTCATTATATACCTATGTTAAACAAGATTTTTTTTTAAAACAGTAGTATAAATTGGCTTTTATCATGTGTGTGCTTTGGTTAATAATAAAATGAATGGAATTTGAGTTTATTAGCACTAGACACAGTTCCATATGTTGTTGACTTTACACTCTGCAATAAATGTATAAGTTTTGTTAAGTGCCTAGAAACTAATAGTGTTAGTTCTAGGCATTCAGTCTACATAGACCCCCCCCCCCAGATTTCGTAGAGCAAGATCTCTGTTGTTTTGCATCTGTAGCGCACTAGTATGTGGCCTGTCTTTGGAGTTGAGGAATAGTTGAGTGACTGGCATGCATTTGTCTGGGACTCGTAGAAAGGCTTTCCCACAGGCCATGTAGAGGTGGCCTGTGTGGAGGGCCGATCTCACATCCCGCAGGCCGTGCCTGGCCTGTTGATCTGCCCTGGCCTCACTGTGGCAGGCATGCTGCCCATTCCCTTTTGTCAGCACTGACTCTGCCGCCCACCATGTAATGTGCTGAGCCACACACCATATTGTGTGACTGTCCTTGTGTGTCCCTCTCTGTGCCTCAGTAATTACTGCTGTAGCTTTTCAGTACCATCTCAGGGATTGGTGGTGCACCAAACCTATAGGAAGTAGTTGAAGGTTCTGAGCAGGAAGGATATAGGTTTCCAGGCAGAATAGACTCATATTCAGTGTCCAAAAACCTTTACTTACTGCTTTAAAGAGTGGACATGGCTTTATATTTAAAATCACAATAGCTAGTGTTTCCTAAATATATGTATGCCCTAGACTGGTCTCTGATCTGAGTAGTTTACATGTACAGCTCTCCTTTGTTATCTGTAGGGACATGTTCCACACCCTCTGGGTTCCCCCTGAAATCTAAGACAGTATTGATCTCTGATTTATGTATTAGAGATCTCTTACATATATATGTGTGTGTATTGTTTTCTCCCATACATAGATACCTATGATAAAGTTTAATTGATACATTAGGCACAGGCAGAGATTAACAAAACTCATAAGAAAATATAACAATTATTAAATATAATATGCCAAAACTTATTTAAAACTTATGAATTATTCTAGAATTTTCCACTTAATGTTTTGAGACTACAGCTGACTAGATAACTGAAACTGTAGAAAGCAAAATGGTGGGCAAAGGGGGCAGCTGTGTTGTCCTTTTGTTCTCACTGCAGCCTGTGAAATAGGTGCCTGTGGCCTCCATTTTGGGTAATGAAATCAGGACACTGAGAGCTTACCTAAAGTGACCAACATCACACAGTCTGAAAGTGGTGAAACTATTTGTGACCTAGAGACTGGACTTTACTATTAAATTAGAATTTCTTTTGTAGGAAGCTCTTGGATTTAGTGTAAGCTTGTATTTACTTTTAAAGTTTCTTGATCCTGAATGTATTAAGGGAAGAAAACCAAACCCACGCAGCCCTTGGTGTAATGACTCGGAGCTGGCCTTCCTGGCATGGCCTTCTTGCTCTGCGGCTGTGTGGCCCTGAGCAGATTGTATTTCACTCTCTGTGCTGCAGTTTCTTCACCTGTGAAGGAACTGGTGTCATAGATGATCCCAGGTATCCTTTTTTTAGGCTCTAACATTCTATGATTTTAAATGTTTCTTTGGTCATGCTAAATATATTAAATATGGGTGAAGTTGACAATGTACTTTACCTTTTCTGTATTATCTTCAAAACTTTCGCTGGGGACAGACGGAATGGAGACAACAATATTAGAAGACAGGAAAACAGGGGAGAGGGTTCGAAGAAAAAAGTGGAAATAGAAATGAGCATCCAGGCTGGTCTGTGTTGTCACGAGGGCCCCTCTCCCTTCACTGGGAGGAGGGTGCGCGGAGGCTGTGGAAGCTGGGCCCTGGGGCTGGCTGCTGAGGGATAGGTGGTCCGATTGGTGCTCGTAGTAGTGAACCCACATTGCCAAGGAGGGTGAAGAGCGTCATTGTTCCTGCCCTCTGGAAAAACAGACCTGGTTCTTCAGAGTATTACGTGCTTTTTAGTAGACATGTGTTTTTTACTTGGATTCCACTAAACACTGCATTCTGCAGATCTGGCTGCTGTACCTTCATCATTTGGACAGTGTGTTTTAAGGTATGCATTTTGGAAATCTGCCTCCCCGGTGGAGTCAGAATAATTGAGTGGGACCTGGGATGTTTCAAGGCTTCCAGGAGATTGTGCTCCCCAGCGAGGTCCGTCTGTGGTGTCTTGCAGAGAAGGCCTCTTGCCGTCTTGCCATAAACACCTTGCGGTGCATCTCTGGCTCCACCAACAGACCTGCTCGCTGTCCCTGAAACCCAGGCCTTTGAGGCCTTCTCGCCCTGGTGCCTCCCCCGAGTGAAATGCCCTTCCTTTTTGCTTCTGGGCCTTGCGCATGCTCGAGGAGGACCTGGAGCACCACAGTGGGTGGGCATCCCCTGTGTCCCTTCCCCGGCCCTCTGTGCTGCACATTGCTGCTGGAGCCATCACCCCACTGTGCTGTCACCATCTTCCCTAGCAGTTTGCCGCAGCCTGGGGTAGGACCTGCATCTTCTTCCTTTCCGAGGGATGCACATTCCTGGATGCTCAGTATCTGGCATTCAGCAGGGTGCAGACGTTGTCTGTGCAGCAGCTGCAAGCCAGCAGCCCTGAGGACTCCAGTGAGGAAGCTGTCCTCTCTGGGGCTCAGGGGCTGCTGGGACAGCATCTTGGCCAGTGTCCACTCAGGACTTCAGAACTGGAACCCTTGGAAGCCATGGAGAAGGGTGGATGGGTGAAGGGTGGCCACCTGCACGTGGCTGGGTTCAGGAGACGGAATCTTCCTCCCAGGGGTGTGGCTGGGAAGTATTTTCTGAGGTCCAGCCACCATGGTCTTGTCCCTGCCCCCATTTTCCTTTAACAAAGTTGTGTAATTGAGACATTGCTGTCCTTTAACTCCTGGGTTAACTTCGATTTTCAAGTCCAGAGCTCTTTCCCATGTAATTAGAGCCTTGTGATTTCTACCTACAAAGCTCTTTAGCTGAAAAAATATTTTAAATGAAAAACAATTATAAAAAGCAGCTCCTTGCAAGTCTAGAATCAAGAATTCTTTGGATATTACCTTAAAGGAATGAGGTCAAATCTGTTTATTTGATTAAAAACAAAAAAGTTGGACATGTGGTGCATGCCTGTAAGCCCTGCACTCTGGGAGGATGAGGCAGGAAGATCTTTCAAGTTCACACCCAACCTGGACAACTTAGTGACTTAGAGAGACCTTGTCTCAAAAGGAAAGGAATAAAAAAGGGCTGGGGATGTGGCCCAGTGTGAAAGCCTTGTGTTCAATCCCTGGTACTACTGAAACAACAACAACAAAGGTGTGAGACTGCACTCTTACGTCTGTGGCTGTAGATCATGAACTGAGTTTGTGTTCTTTTGGATCAGTTCTGCTGCTTCATTATTTTTAGTATTCTCTCGGGAAAGGACTTGGGAATGTTTGAGAAACAAGTTCAGGTGTGATTTTTCTGTGAGCCCAGTGTATTGGTTCAAATGATTCAAGGCTAGTATATTAAGTTTTCCAATTGTATTACTCCAGCAAGGGATCTAAGAGAAATCTGGCATAAAGCATCTCCTGAAGCTCAGAGAAAGGGTTTTGTAAAGATAGTGTCTGGTGTTCATTCTGCCATGAGCCTATGTGTAGCTGTTGTAGGACTCCTAAGCTCTGGTTTCCTAGTACTGGGCGCATCTCAGGTGCCAGGAAACAGTGGCTGATTTGTTGAAGATATAAAATGGAGCACTTCATAGCTTTCTCACCAAGGGGGATGGACCAGCTGCTGAATTCTCTGATACAGTTTAGTATGGGTCTAGGCATCCTGGATTGAGTATGACATAGAGAACACTGTATTTAGAATATCATTTCAGAATTTTGAGCTTGACCTATCGATTTCGACTCACATGAATTATGCTGAGTAGGCCTTAAGCGTGTTTTGTCCTTTTTGAAGTCTCACTGCTGTATTATAGGCAAGTGTGGGGAGCAAAAGTGAAGCTGTATGAAATAAGAACTTTCATACAATAGTTGGTTAAAGTGGGAAGTTGGCTGGGCAGACAGAGCAGTTACCTTGTTTCTCTTCTGATTGCAGGACTTGACTGTCCTGTGTGTACCATGGTGACTGACGCAAGGGCTGACACGAAGGCTGGCTTCAGCCCGGGCCAGGCCCATTCTGCACGATAGGATTTTCTTTGATGATGGAAGCGTTCTCTCTGTGTGCTGTCCTATCCAGTGTGGTAGCCACTAGCTACATGTGGCTGTCAGGCACTTGAAATGTAACTAGTGTATCTGAGGAGCTGAGTCATAATTTCTGGAAGTTTCAATGAACTGTAAACAACCACAGAAAGCTAGTGGCTCCTATGTTAAATGGTGGAGATGTGAGAATGTATTCCTGTAAGAACAACCTGTCTGCATTCACAGTAAATACGATATGCTGAGAGCTGTCCCATGTATACGGTTTGTATCAGAACATTTTGTTTCGGGCTTTCTAGGTACCCAGGGCTCTGGGAATGCTAAAATCAAGTGGTATAGGCCTTCTCTCTGAGGCATCGAGTTAGTGAGTGGTAGAAGGTTTGGGCACGCAAACCTTCCAGGGGATGAGGTGTAAAGATGTATGTGAACAGTAGTGGTAGTTCTAAATAATAAAGATACCGTCCTTCTTTTCTTCAGTATGCCCATTTCTTCAGGGGACAAGATACTGTTCCTGAGGCATAACTAATTCCTGACATATGGGAACTTGTACAGCTGAGCATTCTTGATCTGGAAATCTGAAACCCCCAAATACTCCAAATTCTAAAGCTCTTGTGAGCACCAGTATGATACCATAAGTGGAAAATTCCACATCATGCAATTTTGTCTTGTGTACAAATTAATAAAAATACTGCGTGAAATTACAGTTTGGCTATATGTTTAAGGTGTATAAGAATTATACATGAATTTCATGTTTAGACTTGCATATGTATATGCAGATATTCCAAAATCTGGAAAAAATGGAAATCTAAAACACTTGTGATCTCAGTCATTTCCAATAAAGAATAATCAATTTGTATAAAGAGCAGATATGCATGTAGTACATAAGCAGACACATAAAGCCCTGGAGTTAAAATCTTATGGCGGGGTAGGGGTAAGGAGAAACAAGTCCAAAAAATTGTGCTAGGGGGTTGATGCGGGTTGATCACTGGGAAAAGCCTGAGAAAACTATTTCGAGGTGAAGGCCTTCTTCCAAGCCAGGTCTGCTTTATCTTGTTTCCTCTTCCCAGCGTATTTAAGGAATTTTCACAAACCTGAGCAGGATGGTTGTAGTTACCTGTTTTACCTGAAATAAGGAAATTGGTGAAATGAATCCATGTTGTGGAGCTTGGTGGATTTGCCCGTAGGTCCATGTTGAATTGGCTCCTCACTGACAGGTCTCCAACATTCCCAAACACGCTTTCACTGCGTGTAAGTGCGAAGAACGCTGCCAGTGCTGGGTCATTCATGTCCGACAAACAAGCAGCTCTTTATGGATTGGGCTTCATAGCTTTCATGTTTTCAATATAAGTTTTTGTTTTTGTTTTTGTTGTTAGATGGAAGAACTACAGCTCTAGACCTGGACTTAGTAGATTCTTGCCTAAAATGACAAAGTCAAATCCTCTTTTCCAGGGTAACTGGTTTGCAGGCATGCTGGTCTCTGATGAGCTTACAACTTTGCTGAGGGCTGTGGTGGTGTTGGAACTTGGAACAGGTTTACTGTAGCCTCATTGGGTCCCGACAGCCCCTTAGGCTACCCTAATTTTGTGTATGTGTACTCCTATGTGACTGTATGCTTTATATTGAATATCTCTCACAGTCTGAATCTTACGAAGTATGAATGAAAAGTTTTGTATAAATTCTTGCTACTTATTAGGAGATACAGCTCAAAACCACAGATTGTTATATAAATACCATTTCCACACAGAAATTGTATGATTGTCCTAGTTAAATAGGTTTATGCATGTGAATTCTGCTTTTATTTTCATTATTTTGATTGGTTTTCCACTCAATATACATTGAACCATTTTAACTTCTTAGCACAATAGATTGTCATCCTCATTCTGCTTAGGATAAAACACCTTTTAAAAAATGGCTCGTGAATGTGAAGTTTGACTTACCTCTTACTATTTTCTATAATTTGAAACTATCATTTTTTGGCATGCTTTGAAACTCAGACTTGGTGTTGAGTCAGGATAGCAGGATGGAGTAAGGTTTTGAACATTCTTTGTAGCTAAGAACTAGAACTAACAAAGGAATTCATGTATTTATTGATTATTTTTATTTTATAGATTTTAATTTTTATTTTTTGAGGGAGTACTGGGAATTGAACTCAGGATCTTACACTTGCCAGGCAGGTGCTTTATTTATTGATATTTTTATTTTATAGATTTTAATTTTTATTTTTTGAGGGAGCACTGGGAATTGAACTCAGGATCTTACACTTGCCAGGCAGGTGCTTTATTTATTGATATTTTTATTTTATAGATTTTAATTTTTATTTTTTGAGGGAGTACTGGGAATTGAACTCAGGATCTTACACTTGCCAGGCAGGTGCTATGCCATTAAGATATATCCCCGGCCCTTTGTAGATTAAAAAAAAAAAAAAAAATCTAAATTTCCTTTTGCTGTCCTTTCTTTTGGCTGATGGAGTTGGGAGGTGGTTGATTATGTGTTTGAATATTTTAATGGGCAAATAATGTATATTCTGAAAAGTTTGGGATCCTGAACTGAGTATTTCTAGTGCTGAAAACAAAATCCCTATTTTCCATATCATTGACCTTTTCTTGGTGTTAAGACTGATGCCTGCCAACAGCACTCAGTCTCCCTCTCCAGGTGACCTTATTGTGGATCCTTGTTTAGGTAGCAGCAGTTGGCAGAGAGGTTGTTCATTGTGGTTAACCACTTTTCCTACCTGTGTTTCGATGTTAACTGTCTTCCTGAAATGACACTTGAAAGAGCGGTCATCTGTGTTATCCTGAAAGGTCTCACTTTGATGAAGCTGTATCCAGAATTCTAGAGCCCCCAACAAGGATGGTGAGGGCCATTGGAACCCCACCCCTGAGCTGAGGTGTCTGTCTTACCACATGGGGGGGGGGGCGGCGGCGGGGGGGGGGTGGTTTGCTTGTTCAGCAGTTCGCCCTTTTTGTTTTAGTGAGTTTCCTGGGTGATGCTTGAATGATGATGTGTGCTGTTCTCTCCCTGACCTCGGCAACTGACATCAGTGCTGGGGAACTGCGGTGGTGGTGCTAGCAGTGGCAGCTGGGAGGATGTTCTGATCCTGGGGAGGATGTGTGTTTTTAACGGCTGACCAAGTCGATCTGTGTGCACTGTAGTTGTGTCATTAGGCACTTTGCATAATGAAGTGGTCCACTCAGCAGTTCACCTTCCAGCTCACAAGCTACCACGCATTTTGTTAGGGAGCAGGGACCATAGTCCCTGGTCCCCCACCTACCCTGCCTTTGCCACCTGAGCTCTTTACCTTTGCTTCCTGCATGTAATGCACAGCCCATCCACACTGCCACATCCCAAACCCACAGTAGTCACTTTTGGTAAAATATCATTAAACATTCATGCAAGAATGCGTTTGTTTGGGCTCATATGTGTGAAGCAAGGTTTTTTTTTTTTATATGCTTTCTTGTGAAAGATTGTTTACTGCACAACCTCAAACTTGGTTTCCTCTGCCCTGCCTGCCTCAGATAAAAGTAGCTGATTGGAATTTAAATATGAACTTGAAGACCTTTGAAGTTGTCAAACTAGCATTTTCTGGGATGATGGGTTTTTCTGGGATGAGTGGGCGTAGGTCCCTCCTCTGCCCCCTGGGCAAGGCCCCAGTAAAGACTGTGAAACTACTGAGGACTGAAATTTCTGCTTGGCCTGTGTGTTTGCTCCGTTGTAAGAAAAACATGTAACTCAGAGAATAAGAAATATTCAGAAGGCCTTCCTGTCTCCCAAGAATTTGGCAGTGAATTCTCCTGTAATATACTATAAATTGATTTTTATGCATTATTTTTAGGTGAAGTGAGAATTACTTGGAAGGTTTTCGTTTTCAAACATAACTCTTGGGTCTTTCATGATGTAGAAATTATAGATGCCTTGCTTTTTTCCCCTTACAGTTCCATCTAGTACAGCCTTTTTGTGCTTACAGGGGAAACTAAGTCAGAGGGAAGTCGGGTACCTGCAGCGACCTGAGTACCAAGGGGTCAGGGGAGGCCAGCTCTGCCCTTTCTGTCGGTAGCTTCCCCTCCCCGCCACCTCACTAGTCTGCCTTCTTGGTTCCTTGGTGGGTGTGGAAATGACAAGGACTATGAAAAAATCTGTTCTGTGCTCTCTGTTGATTTTTATATCTCAACACTTTCGTTTGCTTCTTTGTTTGTAAGGGGCCCTTGGTCATCTGGTTTCCCCCACTTCCCTTCTGTTCCTTCCTTTTTCTATGGAAAATGTGTTTTTGCAGTCGTCTGGCTCATTGGATGGGAGAGTCTTTTTCCTTGTATGTTAATCATTTGTTGTGTTTGACATAAGTTTATTAACTGTAAGAATAACTAGGCTCCCATTCATCTGTATTGCCTTATAGGGAAAGACACACACTTTTTTTTTATTCCCAAATGTTTACAGTCACCATGGAACTCTTCTCTCTAGTAAAAGACACAGCTGTGGAAATCTACAGCATTTCCTGCTGTGTGTTCCAGGGCCCAGGGACCCTGGGGTTACCATGGAAACATATCCAGCCACTGGTGGTACTTCCCTTTAGACCTGCATTTGAGCGCATTTCACAGTTCAGTGCTGCTGCTTCTTGCCTTTAAAATAAAGGGGAAAGGCTGATTGATTACAAAGATGATGAAAAAATACAGATTCTGTTAAGAAAGAGACCTTTAGCACGCACCCTTTTGACAGTTCCCCAAAGGTGGCTAGAAGTATCTGGTAAAATACAGGAATTGTGGGGGAGATTGTGAAAATCCTTCTGCCTGTGCTAACCTACAGCTTTTCTTTGAGAGTGATGGGCATGCACAGCTGACCCTGGGCACTGACCTGACTCTGGTTGGGTCCCACTGGTCTACCAGAAGGGGTTGGTGGGAGAGAAGACTTCCAGTTCTTTGTGTGTGCTGTCCAGTCTGTTGTGTTCTGACCTCTTCTCTCTGCACCTTTCAAGTAGCTAGGTCTGGCGGAGCCTGGGTTCACTCACCCAGACTTTAGCCTGTGATTTACCATTTAAGCACGTGGCTGCCATCTGTGCTTGTGTAAAGGCTGGTGCTCATGATGAGAGCAGTACTTCATTTGGATAAGATGATCTAAACCCAGGTGCAGGATGTGTGACGTGCAGAGTTTGAGGAAGTAAGGAGCTGTGTAAACGCACCCTCTGAACTCCCAGTGGTGGTGGTCCCTCCGGTTACTGGTTACAGGTGGGCTTACGGAATGTCATGGTGACTCTGAGGCCCGGGTCCTCACTGCAGACGTGCAGTGCAGACTCCTGATCAGTGAGTCTGAGGGGCAGTGAAATTGCCTCCAGCTTTGTTGTACTGGTGTTTATTTTACCAAGTGCATTGTACACAGTAAATGCTGGGAGCCTGTCTTATGGAAACGGTGGTGGGGGCTGTCCAGAGCCTTTCCCTGTCACAGATGGTGGGAGTCTCAGCCCAGCCTTGGCTTTGACCACTTATTTCATGTTTGAAAGTTGGTAAGAACCCAACATGCAAATGAGGAAATGGCTTGGTGGCTTCAAATGACTTGGTTAAAACAATATGTTCATGCAACTTTGAGTCCATGGAGCCTAGCATGTATTGGTCTGTGGGACACCTCAGCTGCAGTTGCTCCAAGAGAAAAGGTTGCACAGAATTATGTGGGGAAGTTGGACTAGGATTTCCCAGCCTCAGCACTCTTGACCCTTAGGGCCACATCATTTCCTGTTGTGAGGGGCTGCCCTATGCTTTACGGTGTGCTTCACATCCCTGGCCACTGCCCTCTCACAGTTATGTAAATAAGAAATGTCCCTAGGGGGACACCGCTAAATGTCCCCTAGGGGGACAGAATTGTCTGTGGTTGAAAACTACCACCTAGACATTTTTAATGTTTTTATTGTGGGATGTAAATAGAAGTGAGGCTGTGCCTTTTTTGAGGCAATTGTGGACAGTTTGGTTCATGTAAGCTAAGTTTAAAATTATTCACAGCGAAGTTGTGCTTTTAGAAATTCAACAGTCCAAGAATCATTTCATCTGAGAAACCACCACTTGCCATGTTTTGTGTATAAAGCTCTATGAAGTCTACGTCTTACTAAAAAAACAACCACTTCTCACTAGAGCTTCATTTTCCAGTGTATAGATTGGTAAGGTTTCTTCTTCCCCTGAAGTCAGAAGTGAAGTAAGCTCAGTGGTGGGGTGTGGTGGAGGGGTGCAGAGCTGCCCCAGGGGAGAGTAGGCTCCTTAGGAGGAGCCCACATTGGGAGCCTGGCACCAGGCTACTCTGCCCTGCCTCATTGCTTGCCTCACGAGGGTCAGCACAGACAAACACTCCTGAGTTTGGACGTCTGGAAGATGGTCATCTAGTTAGCTGTATTTGCTTTTTAGGGTGAGGTCAGGGGTATGAAGGAGTTTTATAAGCTGTAAAGCCCCATGTAGATGTCACTAAAGATTGGTGCTCCAGTGTCACGTGACTTTTGAGGGGGGTAACTGCCCACAGCCTATTTGGGCTTCCTTTATTCCGAAGGCTTTTTTTTTTTTTTTTTGCGGTACTGGGAATCGAACTCAGGACCCTGCGTTTGCTAGGCAAGCGCTTATTCCACTAAGCTATATCCCCAGCCCCCGAAGGCTTTTTTATTTTATGGAAGGGAAAGAAGATGTGCTCATCCTTTCAACAGTTACCGTTTCTAATCCTGTATCTCCCTTGAAACACGACTGCCTTGTTGTGACTCCTTTATTCTCACAGCTCACAGGATCTTGTTCTCCTCTGTTGCTCTATAATTTATAAAATTGTATTGCTGTTGGCTTGGGTAGAATTTTACTTAATCATACTTGAGCCTTTAGATTTTCCTTCTGGCTTGGACAAAAGCATCGTTAATTATGAATATGAATTCTGTTTGCAGAATGACAAGATGGAGCATTTCCGCATGCCAGTAACCCAGCTGTCTCATTCTGATGCCCAACAAAGACTTTGCAGAGATTGTTTAATGGCCATCAGATAGGAAAAAAATAAGAAGCTAAAGAGAATGCAGAATAGTTAACATTTGTTTGTCTAGTGAAAAAATAATGAAAGATTTCTGCTTGACCATGTGTCTTGATGCGTTCGTGGTCTCTATGCCAGTGGGGTGGGATCCATGTCAGTGCCACTGTGCCCCATCTCCCCCCTCCACCCTCGTTGTAGTCAGTGGCACATTGTGGCCTTGGGTGTGCATGTGCCATACATAGCTTCTGTTCCTGTGCAGGAGCCAAGTGTCCTCAGCTCGTATTCTAGAGCACTGGGGCTTTAACCTTCGCATGCTGGGCTGCAGACATCAGTGGCCCATCTCACTGTTTCTGATGCTTTCCTCCCTGAACCCCAGGAGGTTTGTTGCTGAAGTTGACCCGGACTTGCAGTTGGTTCCATCATGTTGGAGAGGCTCCTGGCCTCCAGCTGGGGTTTCCTACGCTACAGATGGATCTGTGTTGTCATGTTCCTTCCCAGGGCACTGGAAGACTGCACTCTTGGGAAGTCTCCAGTAAGTTGAGGATCTACGCTCATAATTGTTTATGTGCATGGCGGAGTGCACATGCATTGTGTACACTCACATGCACGTACGTGTGTGTGCACATGTGCACACAGGTTGGGTATCCCACATCCAAAATGCTGAGGACCCGAAACGTTTCAGATTTTGGATTCTGGAATACTGAATGTGAATATATATAGCAGTGGGACTCAAGTGTGAACATGAAACTTATTATGTATATGCACCTTAGACACACAGCCTGAAGGCAGTTTTATACAATGTTTTTAATAATTTTATTTATGAAATGTCTTTTATGGCATAAACTGTTCCACTTGTGGCATCAGGTCAATACTCAGGAAGCTTCAGATTTTGTAGCATTTTAGATTTTCGGGTTTTGGTGTCTGGCTTTTATGTGCACATAGCAAGTATTTGATAATGGACTGCAGGCTGTTGAAAGGCTTTGTTTCTGTTCCCAATTCCTTGAGTGAAGCATTTAGGTTTGTTGTTGCCCTTTCTTTTTTTAATTTAATTTTTGAATGAATTATGGACCACTTCCTTTTTAACAAATGCACTTGCCTGTAAAGAAAAAGGAACTTTCTTGGGTTTATTTTAAATGAAATGCTGTAATGTTGCACATCAGGCTTCACCCTGTGGCTATAACATGCACCTGGACAGCTCAGTGTAGTCTGTTCACTACTTCAGATGGTGTTAGAAGATGTGGTCTGCAGGGGACAGGCTGGGAAAGCAAGGACTGGGATGACCATTTGTCAGTGTTCAGAAAGAACAGAGCCAAACAGAACAGGAACCCTGTATCAAAGCCCTCTCCCTTTTGCTCTCTTCAGGAAGGTGGTTTTGGATGTGCTTGCTGGAGATGCTGTTGACGTCACAGTGTCTAATTCTGTGCCCTTGTGTGTCAGCTGTAAGGACAGTATGTGCTCTGGGTCATTTCCGCTCCTCACTGTGTGTCCACTCCCAACTTTTTTTTTGGCAGTACTAGAGATTGATCTCAGCCTTTACGCTGAGCTTTTTATGTTTAGAGACAGGATCTCACTAAGTTGTCCAAGTGGGTCTGGAGCTTGTAATCCTCTTGCCTCAACCTCCCATAGCATCCCCTTCTTTGAAGTCACTGGCCCACTAGCCAACCTTTGCCTTTTACATGCCACCCTGTGGCCTGCTACCTGAGGGGCGGACTGGCCACTGTAGGCCTCCATCTCTATGCTGTGCCTCATACCTACGGCCTCACCCTCCAGGTGACCTGCTGCAGTGAGGAGGAAGCCTGAGGGAGTAGCGAGCCTTGTTCTGGATTCCAGCTCTGTGGCCCCGTCCAAGGGAGTCTGCTTAAGCCTGCTTAAGACTGAGAGGCGGGAGGGCCTGTTGATAAACAGCCCCCCGCCATGTTTTACTCCACTAAAAAAGACAGGAAGAGAGTAAATATGCTGGTGTGCGTGCTCCCCTGTGGTGAGGACTGAAGAACTTCTCAGTACGTAGCACTGCTTTTTTTCGGGTTGCATCCCAGCCTGCACTTCTCTTGCAGTGTGACTGTGGCAAGTTGCTGTGACTTCTGTGTGCATCCGTTTTGTCACCTGTAAACCGGACATGACAGCAGCATCTGTGGATAGCGGAAGAGGCTTTGTGAATGTGGGGAGAGCACAGTCGGGGCCTGGGCCATAGTAGCCTTTACGTGTTAGTTTTTTGAATGAGAATGCTGCCTTTTCTCAGCATGTGAATGTGCTAGATGCTCTGCTGTGTGCTTGGTGTAGCTGATACGATTAGGTAAACAGCAGGTCTGAGGGAGGCGCTGTGGATTTATCTCTGTCGCTGTAATAACTGGGGATAGGGTTATGATGGTGTATTTTCTTGGAGCTGGGATTTCTCTTCGACCCCACCATATTCCATGGAAGACTGGCAACTTCATCAGCTCATCATTTGTGTTTTCTCTTTCTGTGGAGACTGTTACAGCCTCTCTGTTGCTCTGGACTTCGTAGCGGTGTGCTTCCAGTGTCCCCTGTCACTCAGCAGGAAGCTGAGCTCCATATTGCTCCTCTTTGTTTCCAGATCTGCTCCTTGCTGGGGACTTCCGTATTGTGGGCTGTGCCACTCACTCCCCAGGTGGCCTCCAGCGGTTTCTGAACTTGCTTGGATGGGGTTAAGGAGTTCCCTTCCTGTGTTTTAAGGGTGCCAGCTGCCGCTGTGGCCAGGAGGGTCTTTTGACTTCACTTACCCTTTCTCTGATAGGGATGGAGCCTGGGGTAAGGAACGTAGAGCAGTAGCAGCCTCAAGGTCTTGATGTGGATGTGAGGGCCCCTCCATGCCTTACCTCTGTTGTCCAGGGGAGTGTCCATCATCCATACCTAGCACTGGTGAATGTTCTCTGATACACGTAATGGGTTGTTACATGTCTTTGTCTACTGAGAGTCCATTGGGGGTCAGGGGCTGGGCGTTATCTCAAAGAAGTGAATATAATAGAAATGTTCTAATATACTATCAGTATAATAGGTGTATTATATACCATTAGTACAATAGAGATGTGACCCTGGATACTGGAAGCTGAATACCCTCATTGTGGCGTGTAAACAACCTTTTTCCCTACTTGGAGGGATGCCCCTTCTCAGTAGCTGCTGAAGACTTTTGTAGCCCCTCTTGGCTGAGAGTAGAGGCAGCAGCTGGCTGGCAGTGGCCTTGGAGGTTAGGTAGCTGGAGGGGATGAGGACCTGTGCGGGTGACTGCATCCTTGCCCACACTCAACCTGCCTGACACCCAGCCTTGGTGCTGTCTGTACATCCAGTTTCTGGGCCTGAATGAAGTTGCCCAACCCTGTTACAAATGTAGTGGTTTGACCCAGTGATGAAGTTGCCATTGAAAAATCTCTTCCTGGGTACTGTTTTGTTTTTTTGCATTTTTAACACTGAAAACTGAAATTCCAAGATGAGTTGTAGCTTTCCCAGCATGTTCTGGAAGCTTAATAAGTAAATAATGATCAGAGGAATTTGACTTACTGTTTTTGTTTTGCTCATCTTAATATTAAAAAAAAAGTTCTCGGGCTGGGGGTATAGCTGAGTGGAATAAGCGCCTGCCTAGCTAACACACGCAAGGTCCTGAGTTCGATCCCCAGTACTGAAAAAAAAAAAAAGTTCTGAAGGAGATAATAAAGACAAAGCTTCTTTAAGCCTTGGCTGTTGTTAGTGGAGATTTATCTCCAGTGGCTGGGTATGTGAGAGTCACTCCCTTTGTGAGGCGAGTGACTGTTGAGTTTGAGTTCTATACAACGTGTTGTGTAACATTTCATCTGTTGAGTTCAGCAGCTCTCTGTTTCCCCTAGATCTTCTGCAGATCAGTGGGAAAATTTGAGATTCCTGTTAATGATATATCTTCTCTTGCATTCTCGAGCTTTGAGGATATAGCTCAGTGGCACAAGCACCTGCCTGGCAAGTGCAAGGTCCTGAGTTCGATACCTGGTACTGGCCAAAAAAAAAGTTTAATCAGAGGTTCATTTTGGGCCTGGATAGGATCCTATGTTCACAATATGATACAAGTGTCTATACCATGTGCAGGTTTCCATTATGACCAAAAGGCAGTCAGTTCCTTGGTTTAGCGAGAGCTGTAAGCCAGGAAGTAGCTGTATCCAGACTGGGAGGTTGTGCATATACCCGCATACGTAGGGCTCCAAAGTGCAAGTGGCCCTTTCTATGGGAGTCAAGGCCTTTTTGAACCTTCTTTGGTGGGCAAGGATGACTCTGACCTTTCAGAGTACAAAAACCGTATAGGGCAAGTGCATACTTATTACATGGATATTGACACTAAATGCTTATGAATCATTTGTCAAGTAGAATCTGCTGTTAGTCACTGGCCAGCACTCCCCCACTCCATGCTCACACACAGCCAGAGGGAAAAGGGGAAAGTACAGCCTGTGCATCAGTCTTGAGAGGTGAAGACTGAACGCATCAGCCTCTGGACAGTTTTGTTTCCCCTGCAATAGCTAGGCGGATTTTGGAGATGGTGTTTAAGAGATCCTGTAAGGGAATGAATGGAGGAGGTGTCTCACTACTAATGGGAAACAAAGCGCAAGCTCTAATTTTCACTGGTAAATGACTCTCCAGCTAGTGTTGGCCTCAATCCCCCTGCCAACACTTGGGATTGAACCCAAGGACTTTACACTGAGCTACATTCTCAACCTTTTGTAGTGCTTTTTCTTTAGAGAAAGTCTTCCCAAGTCACTAAATTGCTTAGGCTGGGCTTGAACTTTTCGATCCCTCTGCCTCAGCCTCCAGAGTGTGGGAATTACAGGCATGTGCCATCACGCTCTGGGATCCTTGCACATTTATGGACAAGACAGTGGAATGGGATGCTCTGCAGTGATGGAAAAGTTTGTATCTGCATTGTCCGATAAAATAGCCATGTGTGGCTGTTGAGCACTTCAGATGTGGGCGAGGGTGGCCAAGGAAATAAACTTCTAATTTTACTTTATTTGAATTAAGTATCAAAAGTGGGCCACTGCTAACATATTGGGTAGCACAGTTGGAGAAGGCAGAACCTGCTTATTGAGTGGAAATTTCTGGCTTTTAAGGGTCTGCAGGTTATATTTGGCAAAGAGACGTCACTCTAAAACCTTCTGCTGCACAAAGATTCTGAAGAGGCTTTTCTTAAAATTAGCATGTGTTTGTGACACATAACACATTTGTTGTAGGGAATTAGTATCCTTTTTACTTCTTTCTCTCCCTCTGGTCTCCCCCTTCTCAGACCCTTCCCATCTCCACATAGTCTGCCTGTCTCCTGTCATTTGTCTTTTATTTTGCTCTGTAAGTTATTTATACCTTAGGTTCTACCTTCCTGATGCTTGGGTCTCCTTCCTAAACAGTCTGTTTTTCTCATCTGAGGTGGGAATTGGGCATTGGTGTTTTCTGAAGCTCCAAGATGGGTATGTAGGGGGACCACACAAGATCCTTGGGAATTTTCAGAAGCTCAGAAGCCTCTCTGGTGTGTGATTACTTTCAGATTCTATACCTTTCGCTGAGGACGATCATACCCAGTCATTAGAGTAATCAATGAGGATTAAATAAAGTGTCTTGTTAAGGAAAAGAACAAGCGTGGGTTGAGGTAGGGGCATGAAACTGGATGAGTTGCTAAAGAACATGCCTTTCCACACTAGCCTTGCTTTGGGTGGGAGTCAGACCTCATCCCAGCAAACCCATAAATTGGCACCTGCCACGGACTGTAGAATTTAATAGGAACAGATTAGTTGGAAGAGTAAATCTTTGAATGCCCAAGGGTCTCTTGAAGTTGTGCTCGAGCAGGTGTGGGTGAGCTGGGGCTTTAGGGTTCCAAAGCCAGTGCTGCCCTCACATTTCCAGGTCAAAGTGGGGTTAGGAGTGGAGAAGGTAAAGAGGGTAGGTGTTTTATGGAGGGTTGTGGCAGGCCTGTACGTATTATGTTTTCAATGAGAAAAGCTCAGGAATCAGTCTGTACATTTCATGGTGGAACCCTGAAACCTTTGTTGAATGAGAAGATGAATTAGTGCCTATCAGGCCCTGCACCAAAGTGTTGGGGCTGAGAAAGTTTTTTATGTCTATTTTTGTGAGACAGAATTTGAAAACATTAATTAGGTTTTCCTAGGTCACAGGGGTGTAAATGGCAGAACCAGGATTTTAAAGTCTATAATTGTTCCTGTGAGTGCTACTTCCTTGTCATAAAGGTGTATGTGAACCGCTAGATTCATCTCCAAAATGCCTTCACTGGATCGGGGGGGATCAACTAAGATTCTGGGTTGAAGGAGATCTGTCCCAATCTCTCATTTCTGTAATGCAGCTATTGTAACTCCTAAGTCTCTTGGGGATCAAAACCTTAGGGAAAAAGATTTGTTTTGATGTTCTTTATATCTGACAGCTTGATCAATACTGAACATGTCAGAGGCATCTAGTGAGAACCAGTTGATCAGATCCAGAAAATGTGGGTGACTGTTCTTTTATTTCTTTTAGAAGAAAAGAGCATGAGGCATTAAGTTTTAGTAGTAAGCCAGCGCATTTTAAAATTTCCAGATCTCTGCCAAGAGGTGATTAGAGAAGTCTTTAAACGATCTTGGGAATCATATAACGGAGGGCTAGGTGCTTTCTTTCTGAAATACACTATTGTAATGCCAACCTTGGTTAGTTCTGTACTGGTTTATGAAACCTCTAAACTTTCCTCCTATGTAAATAAAGAAAAAGTCCAGCAGACACACTGTACCCTCAAATGATAGTATCAGGAATCTTGGAACAGGCCCACCCCATGGCCTGTGAGCTGCATTCATCCTGCTGATGGCCTCATGTAGTTGGGGTGGGGATGAAAACAATACTTTTCTGTGACACGTAAAAAGGCTGTGAAGTTCAGATTTTAGAATGAATCCATAAAACTTTATAAAAACATAGTCCATTCCTTAAGGTTTTGTCTGTGGCTACTTTTGTGCTGCAGTGGCAGAGCTGACTAGTTGTAACAGTGATTAAATGGTCTTTTCTGGACAAATCCTGATTTCTTTAAAGTGAAACACCACGAGAAGAGGGTTGAGTATAGAGGTAGAGGTAGAAAATATGTTTCTTTACCTCTTGTTTTTCCCTTTCCTTTTGTTAACACTTAATGCTAAAAATCAGTCTGTATTTCAAAAGCTTTTTCTTGCTTCCTGATTGGTATATTCCTGAGTTGAGACTCTTGATTGGCGGAAACAAAAGAACAGAATTAACAGTTGATGACAATGGAGACCATGAGCGTGAAGGCTTCCGGGTCCGTGAGCAGGAGCGCGCTTGTGCTCGCCCTTCCCTCCTGTGTTCTCCCTGCATTCCTTTATATTTTTGACCAGTCTGTGTTCTGCCTTTACATCCCCTGGGGAGCACAGCGTGAGAACGTTCATCTGGCTGACTTTACAGTGTGCACCGTGAAGAACGCTTGACGTGACACATCCGTCAAGTGGGCTCTTTCAGCCAGTGTGTGACTGTGCCTGTGGCTCGCTGGTTCACAGGGCATGTTGTGAAGAGACTCACTTTGTATGGAATCTGAAGCGCCAACTTTAGATGAAAAAGGAATTTAATTTGCGACAACTTAACACCTAGAGGGTTGCTTCTATCTGCTAGGATTTCTCTGTGTGTGGGGGGGTTTTTTTTGGTACTGGTAATGGAACTCAAGACTTTGTGCTTGCCAGGCAGGCGCTTACGCCACTGAGCTACACCCCCAGCCCTTTTCTTTTTTTTTGGTCTCTGTGTTTTGATGAGGGGTTGTCTTGGAGTTGAACAATAACAATTGTAACAATGACAGTATTAGCCTTTCCATTGATGATATTTGAATTTGGGTGTATTGTCTTTCACTCAACCAGACAGAAGCCCAGAGAAAGGCCTGGCTGGTGACTGTGTGTTCACAGCTGCCCACAGGAGGTTTGGAGAGGTGTCCGCAGGAGGTGACCGTGAGATATGGGCTTGGCGCACTGCTCCTTATAAAGTGCGTCTGAGTATTCTGAGGTCACGGGCTCAGATGGTGAGCAACAGATGAGCCAGAGATGAGCTTTGCTTTCCTGCCCTCCTGTCTTACTATGTTTCTCTAAGTTCCTGCAGTGTCTGCAGTGTCTTTTCTTTTTAAAGAACTGAATCTTAACTACAACGTTCTCATTTTCTGTGCATTTTGGGAATAATGTCCAGTGTTGTGAAAGTTCTATTACACTTTCTTAGCTATGGGTGATTTTTAAAAGTCAAATCATTGATAATGACCTTTTCATTCCTTTCTTTACAATTCTTTATGTCTGATCCTGCCTTAGAAATTATTTGCCATTTTTCTTGTAAAAGAGGGGTATTAGATTATGATAAATCAACAAGGAAGCAGTACCCCTGCTGTACCACTCACAGGGGTAGGATTTTTATACTTGTTAAAATCAAATTTAGCTGGGTGTGGAAGCACACGCTTATAATCCCAGCTCTCTGGAAGCCAAGGCAGGAGGATCACAAGTTTGAGTCTAGACTGAGCAACTTAATGATTTATTGAAATCCTGTTTCAAAATGAAAAATAGGACTGCGAGGTATGAAGTGTGAACCCAGTGTGAAGGCCCTGGGTTTCATTCCTAGTACTGAAAAAAACCCTCAACTGTAAAGGTGCTTTAAAAGATATAACCTGCCCTATGAACGTTCATAGTGATATCTTTGCCAAGAGTAAAAACAACACAGTTGTCCACCATTCACACTGAATGAGTTGGAGACACAAATTGTGGTATCTAGACAACAGGATATTAGCCCACCATAAAAGAAACGAAGTGCTGATTCATGCTATGACTTTAGATGAACCTCCAAAACATCAGTTCTTTTAAATTCAGATACAAAAGATCTCATTGTGTACTGCATTGATGTGAAGCGTTTAGAACAGGTAAATCCTAAGGGATAGAAGAGAGATTGATGGTTACCAGAGGAGAGGGGATGGGGACTGACTACTACATGAGCACGGGGATTTATTTTGGAGCCATAAAAAATACACGTGATACAATATTATGAATGTCCTAAATGCTACTGAACTGTTCACTTTAAAATGCTTGATTTTATGTTAGGTCAATTCTACAATTCTATAGCAATTTTAAAAAATTGTACACACACACACACACACACACACACACACACACACACACACACACACACACCCCGCCAATGTGCCTGCATCTTGTCTCTGTATGTGGTGTGCTTGTTGTATTGCTGGGAGTTGTCAACCCCAGTGCCCTCGATCTGGGGCCTGGACTAGAGAGGCAGGCACAGGCAGGGGCAGGTGGAGGGAACTTGTTCAAGGTCAGAGCTCAGGAAGTGGCTCCTGGGTTTTCACGCCTTCCTTCCATAGGATGCTTGCTGGCAGGGGCCAAGGGCAGCTGGCAGGTGGGACAGATTAATGAAGGATCAGCATCTTCTAGAAGCTTCTTCCACCCCTCAGAGGAAGGGCAAGGCTTTGCCATGCAGCCAGGGGCCAGTTTGCTCTAAGTCTTGCCAGCTGTGTCAGTTCAGCCTGGTTTTGCCTTGCCTTTCTGAGCTAGTTTGCTCTCTTTTGAAGTGGAAATTTAGAGTTCCAGGGATGTAGCCCATCAGCACAAGTGCCTACCTGGCAAGTATAAGGACCTGAGTTTGATTCTTGGTACCAAAAAAAAAAAAAAAAAAAGAATATTGAAGTGGAAATAGAAATGATAGGAAGACTTACAGGATGGTTGGAGGTCTCACATAACAGTGCTTGGAAGAGGTTTAATAAATACTCTCTGATTGGCTCATTGAGTTTCTTAGAATGGTTAGGGCAGAGCCTTGTGCCTTCAGAGGTGACATGCCTAGTGACGTGTGGTTCGGGGGGCCTTGTCACCCTCCCCATCAGAGTCCTTGGCCTGTCTTCCCTTTAGTCACTGCAGACAGCAGCCTCCTGTGTCCAAGGGGAAGGGATCTCAAAGTTGGTGGCACTGGTGAAACTGAATAGGGTGAAGGGCTTACCAGCAGCCCCCTTGTGCTGCTCTTCAGGTGGAGCGGGTGCTGTCCGGGAATGTGGCGATGTTTGTGAGAGAGAAGAGGGAGGGAGGGAGGGAGACTGCTTGACACACCAGTGTCCCAGCCTCAGGACCAGCAGGAGAGACGTGCAGCTCCCGTCCAGGTCTCTTGCTGTAGTAATGTGAATGGATGAGGCCCATCTGTGCTGCCCCAGAGCAAATGAGAATGAAGTCAGAGGACTTAAAATAGCTTGGGGACTGGTGCAGAGCAGCCCTCTCTCCCTTTCACCTCCCTGGAGACTTGCACATGGGATTCTGGAATCACAGCTCGATGTCAGGTTCCCTTGGCGTGCCTGCACCACACCTGGGCCGCGCATGTGCTTGTGGTCAGTTCTACTTAATGTGTAGCACTCGTAGGAGACATTGTGTTGCAAGGGACGTGTGCTGTGAGAGTGTGTGGCCTTCTCTGGGGCTTGTTACTTCATTTGGTATAGCTTCCCCTCCCTCGTCTCTGTTGCGCTGTCACTGTGGATTTCGGTGCCATTGTAAAGCATGGCTCACGTTATCAATGCCAGTCCAGTGCATACACAGTAATTTAATTTTTAAGTGTGGGGTCACCCTGAAGGAGATCCTCACTTATGTGGCCCAGAGCCGAGTGCATGGATTCGGTTCTTGGAGTCTCAATATGAAGTAGAAGTCAGCTTGGTTTTCTTTCCAGACAGTAAGTGAATGGCCACATTCTGGGGGAGCTTGTGAGGCCTCTGAATTCAGTAGTGTGAAGAGAGAAGTAGTCAAGGGGCCTTACCTGTGTGGTAGCAGTGGAAGGGAGACCTATTGAAGAGAGAGAGCGCCCAGAGCAGTCTAGTGTGACTATACAGAGGTACTTCAGGAAGCAAACAGAATGGCAAGTGTCCCAGAAGGTTGCAGTCACGATCTGGATGGCTTCACTGAAATGAGCAGTGATGGAAAATTAAGGTGGTCCATGACTTTTATTTTAGTATGGCAGCTATGTGTTTTCTTTCGGTGACCAGGCCTGTGACACTCATGGGGTCTGTGTCCCAGAGCATTCTAGACAAGGTTGGGTGCGTTCAGGGTAGTAGGGCCATAGACCCAAAGCATTTTAGAGGGATGGTTTGAAGTGTTAGAGGAAAAGTGCTCTAAGTGTGTCTTTTCCGCCAGTCTCTGGAGTTACCATCTTTAACTACTTCTGAGATGGGCTGTTTTGAGCCTTAGTGATTTCCAACTCCACTGCCCCCAAAGTAAATACTCAGTTAAAATGACCTCCTGAAAATTCTTGGCCCACCCTCATGTGCTGTACACGTGATGTTGACCCTGAGACCACAACCTGTCATGTAGTCACGTCTCTCAGATGATTACATGTAGCTGTTTGCTGAGCTTATTGTGTGTTTCCTTTGAAATCAGTAGCTTCCTCTTGACTTCTGAGACTCCTCTCACGTGAGGTCAGAAATCTCTAACCATGGCCTGCAAGCCTGCGTGGGTGACTGCCTAACTGGCCCCACTTGCCTCTGCCACCACTTGTCCACTTGTTTCATACTTACACGTACAGGTCACATAGCTCTCCATCCAGGAGCATAGTACTTGCCGACCCCTGGGCCTGCTCTTCCCCGGACCTTTGTGTGGTTTCAGTTTCCGTTCCAACTCAGAAGGGCCTTCCTGACCATCCAGCTAACATACCACCTCCATTCCCCATTCTGTTCCTCTGCCCTATTTTATGGTACTTTGTTTGCGTGACTTCTTTTGTCCCCTTCTGGTAGCATGCAGACTCCATGAGGGCAGGCATTGGCATGGTGTATATGTCCCCATAGTAACTGGTGCTCATAAACATTGAATATATGAATGAACATGAATTTTAAATTTACAAACATTGAATATATGAGTGAACATGAATTTTAAATCGGTAAATTCAAAACTAACCCATGAAGTCATAGTAATACTTAGATCCTAGTAGCAGAGCAGGAGGAAGGCATTGGTACCATCTGCTTTTATATAGTGCAGGGAGACACTGGTGTCACAGTGATCTCTTTTCTTTTACCATTTCCAAACCCCAAAGAACAAGTGTAACCTTGTGTAGTCACAGAAGATGGATTATGATTGATACATTGTGTCAACTCAAGTCTAGAGACCTGGTTGGCTACCTGACTCAGCAGTTCTACATCCTGGGATGAAAAGGACATGCCCTGACCTCCCTGGGATGGTCATTGTGTCAGTGTGAGAATGACTGAGGAGGGGGCCAGGGTCCCTACTTGGTGTTCATCCTGAGCCTGTGCAAGAGGAGCGCACAGAGATTATTCATTTGAGTGCCACGGTCTGGGTGGTGGGGGCAGCCTGCTTACAACATGAGGGAGGAAAAGAGTCTTGTTTTCTCTGTTTGCTCTTGCTGATTTCTACCACCTTGAAATGTCGCCCCTGTGCCCTGCCACCCTGCCTTGGAGCCAGCTCATTATAGTCTGAAACCACCACAAATTGTGAGCTAAATAAACCTTTCGTTCCTTAATTTTGGGCGTTGGGTATTTTGTCTCAGCAGAGAGAAAAGTAACCAAGACAAGACATTAATACATCAGGTGATTGTGATCACTTTGCTTTGCATCCCTGAGAATGTGTAGACAAGGACTCTGAATACTAGTGAAAACCAACCAAAAACGTGTTGTAACTCATTGTCTGAATTGTTTTTGACTGAGACCTTTTGCAGTGCTGTAATATCTTATAAAACAAACAAAAATAAAACTACTGTGAATATATTCCTTAGCCAGCTCTTTCTTTTCTCTCCGGTCCAAGTCTAGCTTTTATCTGAATGAGCTGCTTTTCCATTGAAGATGTCTGTCATTAAGAATGTGTGCTTTGAGTTTGTCTTTTGAACCCTCTGTCTAGGCTGCCTGATCATCTCTATTTGTGCAAACATCGGGATCTAAGCATGTTTTATTCGCTTGGGTTAGCATTATTTGTCACTATACCTCAGTGTGGTGAGAAGGTGACACCTACACAGTTTCTCAGGCTGTGCTTTCTACTAATCGTTTGCTTAATTAGAAAATGAGTAAGTATTTATAGAGAAACTAGGATCTGAAGCTGTGGGGATGCAACCCTCTCTAATTGCACCACGCACTTGTGAGCTCTAGAGGGGCTGCACTGCGTTGTTTGTGGGTGTTGGGGGCTGTGTTCTGTTGCTGCTGTGGACCGAGAGGTTCATCTTTGCTAACATTTCAAGTAGAAGAAAAGGAACACACTAGCGGTAAACTCAGTTGGCGAGACGAGTGTCAAAGCCAGGTACTGTCAAAATGGTCTATCTGAACCAAGATGTTTGTGCTTGTTGAGCATTACCAAGGGCCCATGAAGGTGGGGAAGGGCCTCTCTGCACCCAGAGGAGTTTCTTTCCCTTCACAGGAGCAAAGTGAGTCAAGTCTTGACAAGGGAGCTCTGGAGTTTGCTTGTGTTGGGTGCGAGCCTGGAGAAATGGGAAGGAATAGAGGTTCTGGGCTCTGGGCATGGGGCTCTTTTTAGCATGGCAGTCAGGTTTGATTGGTTTCCAGACACGGTGGGGTCTTCATTTCAAGAGGACTGCCTAAACCTTTTCATTTTTTTTCCTGGTCATTTTCAGAGGTATTGATTTCCTGTTCTCTTATCACCAAGTCTGGCATGCTGTGGAGTGTCACGATGTATGTGAAGGTGACTTTGAAGGTCTGTTTGCCATACTGAATCAAAATGGCTGCCTGGAAGGTTTTAGCTGGCTGGGTCATGCAGAGTGAGGAGTCCATTTACAGATGCACTAGGGGCATGAGGAAGAAAAGGGTGGTTTGAAACTGGAGACTGGACATGGCGAATCTCTGCTATAATTGTGAACTGGGGGTGTAAGCCCAGCTTTGTGTCTTTGGGACTAAGCACATCTGGCAGCACCTCCCGGCTGCAGCATCATTCTCCAAGAAGACGGTTGTAGCTTCAGAGCCGGGAGAAAATATGCCTGACCAGAAGAGGCATATGGAGCTCATTGTGCCGGTATGAAAACAGAAATGGAGGGAACACTGCCTTCGTCAGGCCCACTCAGTGGCTTGGTGGGAGCGTGTGTGGCTGCTTGCCTTGTGGAGCCTCTTGACACTGCCCAGTCCTGCTGCTGTCTTGGTGTTAAGTTCCTGGCAGTGAAGGTGAAAGCTTTGGAGACCTTGAATCTTGGAGCTTAGTAGTTGTGTGCTTTGCTAATTATGGACACTTTAAGCCTCCATTTCCTCCCTTGTCTGAAACAGTGACAGTGTTGTTACACACAAAATTGAGCCGTTTCTGTTTCGGACAGTTGAGTGGCGTTAAGCGTATTCACTCTTGTGCAAACATCGTCACCATCGTTCTCTATAACATTTTCCGTACGACACATGGAAACCCTACCTGTCGAGTAGTAACTTCCCTGCCCCCCAGAAGGAGCTGAGAGTTGAACCCAGGATTTTTTGGCGTCACATGGCCAGTGTTCCTTCCGCCACATCACTGTTGAAGGGGTTTATTGTCCTACATGTAAGATACCTCCTACGGGTCTAGCGTGATGATTGGTACTGCCTACAAAAATGTGTTGTCTTAGTGAACTGAGGCCTTATCCTGAATGCATTTGAGGCTGAAGAATCTGAATTACTGAGGTTTGATTCTTAATTCTTCTGAAATTCTCGCCAATGTCCCAGCAGAGTCCTATTGCTTCTCAGTACTCATCTTTCAGCATTGTCTTTCAGCATAAGACACTGTTGACCACCCCCACTGCCTGGATTCCTCCGCTGGTAGCTTCAGGCACTAGGTTCTGGTTTGCTTTTATCTCTGACTGTTTCTTGGACTCTTCTGTTGAATTTTTTCTGTCCCCTGTTGGCATTCCTTCAGAAACATGTAATGCTTCAGCAGTTGCCCTGAGAGCCGCCAGAATGCACACTTCCCTGACCTCGTCCCCCTTTAAGCTCCAAGTCCTCCAAACAGCCTCCTCATTGAAGGTCGGCCCTTCACTTCACCTCACAGTCTAAAGTCAAATTCTGTGGTGGAAACAAAGGTGTTATCTTCCTTCCTTATTTACAGTGGTGCCCCCTTTTCCTTCTTTCTCTGCTCATGCTCGGCCTTTGACCCAATATCCTATCCCAGAAACTTCATTGTTTTGGACCTCACATCCCTTTGGGGAACTAAGAAAGCTTTGGACTTTCTCCCTGGAAAGGTATGTATTCATCCAGTTTCCTGAATTCAGGAGGGGTGTGTATTCTGATTCTGAGCTCTTTCCCAGTGTCCGTGCAAGACCATTCCTGCCCCTGCCAGGCCATTCCTCTCACACTGGATTGTTCCTCCCATGCTGGACCATTCTGAGGAAGACCATGCACAATAAGCCTCCTTGCCTTCGCTTGTGCCATTTCCCTTCCTTATACCTTTGGTTCTTGTGCTTCCATACTATTTCTCTTCAGTGCAGTTTCCTGCCAGGACTAGTTTTCCTTGTTTGTATACCACATTACCAGAACATCTGCCTAGTATTTGTATTAGGGTCGATGGCTTGGGTGGCTGGCTTGCCCTTGTTTTCCAGAGCACAACATCTTATGTGTGGGATACACACAGTCATGCATTCATTCCACAGCACTTTTTTGAGCTCTTGTTTGATAACCATGGTGCTTGACCTTGAGGATGTGCTAGTGATCCAGGGCCCATGATCCAGTGCACAAGTTTACTGGAGAATGTACACAGGTACACAGGTTGTTACACTGTAGTGGGAACTGCAGTGATGGCTAATGTTTAGTGAGCATTCATTGTGTGTTAGGTGCTAATGATCACTTAGGTTGTCTTCTCAGAATTTGCAACAGCTCTGTGTGAAGTAGGTTCTAATGTTTTACAGAATCAAGTAGTTGTGCCCCATATCACAAGGCTCGTCGGCAGTACAGTGGGACTTCACCTCTGCAGTCTGTCTCTAGGGGCTATGTTTTTCATCGCTGAGCTTTCTAAGATTAGTCTGGCTGAGCCAGGACCCTGCAGGAGACTGAGGGAAAGGAGGAGAGGGGGAGACACAGCACCATCAGGAAATCACACAAGGCTTCCTGGAGGAGGGTGGAGAATGGGGATGAAGACAGAATAATCAGAAGCCCGAAGTGCGATTGACTGAATGAACTCTGTATGGAATTTTATGATCTGAGGTCTGTAGAGATGGAAAAAGGGAAGAAGGCAGTGCTCACTGAATGAATTAAGGGGAAAAGGGAACTATTCGCTGAAAATTATTGAATTGAGCAAATAAATTTTCAGAGAATCACAGAGAGAAAAATGGCTTGGACACTGCAGGGCTTGGTGTTGTTTCCGTTGTTTGTAGGCAGCACTGCTGCTTAGATGTAGACACGTTCAAATACCTTAAGAGCTGGTTACCTAGTAGGTACTTGGTACAGACTTTTGCCTTAGGAGGAGTTGTTTACCTCCTCTGCACTCAGTGCCTGTGTCAGCAAGATGAGCGTACAGATACTGATTTATTCAAATCCAGGAACTATCACTAAAGCTGCACCTCTATTTTATGAAACACTAAGAAAAAAAAATCCTTCCAGATAAACCCTAACATTTTAGAGATAATCAGGTATGGGAAGGAACCCTGGAAACAATGGCTGTGGTGTCTTCCTTCTGGGGTTGTGGGGCACAGTGTGGGCAGAGGTGAGTTGTGTGCTTACAGAGGGAGGCAGCAGATCCTGGGAGCTGGAGTGACTGACGACCAGAAGTGCTTTCGCTGGAGATTTTGCCGATTTCCGCCTACCTGGGTCTCCTCTAGGTGAGAGCCCTTGCTCCTCTAATTCCAAGAAACCAGGGTCTGTGAATGGGTCTGCTTTTAGTGACCACACACCCAGTGGTTGGTCATATGCCTTTTTAGAACGTAAAGGCTCAGTTTCATTTCAGAAATGAAGGGCTTAGTTGAGAGCGTGGCCTCTAATCTTGTGTGCCCTTAGATGCTGATCTGTATACTCCCAACGATTAGAGAGAGGTTTTGTAACCTTAAATGGTTGGGTTTAGACTAGAATCCCTGGGTGCTACCAAATTACAGGCCAGTGGGAGCTGCTCAGAGAGCTCAGCCTCTGGCACTTGTGGTGGAAGAACCTTTAACTTGAGATAGGCTCTGCTGGAAGGAGATGGCCACGCCTGCCTCTCTGCGGACTGTTTAATTAGGTCCATTCACTGGGCTGCCCAGTGATGACAGATTGCACTTTAGCCTGCGGTTTTAAGTCGCAGAAGTACTCCTGGGAAAAGCCCAGTGGAATTGTGGGTGGCTCCCCCAAGGACTCTCGCGGAGGTGGGCCTGCAGGGGCCAGCCTCTGCTTGTCAGTCCAGCCATCCTCTTCTGCCCCCACCCCCATGCACCTGCTCATCACCAGAAGGTGTGAGCAGTGTCTTCGTGCTGCTCTGGGTGCAGCGTCACCTCTGGGTGTGGCTTTGATTTACTTTTCCTTTGTCTGGAAGTACCAGGTGGCTGCCTGTTTCTGTGCCAAAGGCCAGCATGGGCTCATCCTTCGCTTGTGCCTTAATCAGTCAGGGTGCCTGCTACTGTAGAGGCCTCTGATCCGAGTCATCTCCATGCTCCTGTGATGCTGTGTGCTTGTCTCCTTTGTGCTTTCTGAACAGATTTCCTCTTTGTGTATTTGAGGAATGGGGCTGAATCTTGCTCATCTCCATCTACTGTGTTTTACACATCACTGGCCATTTTCAGAGGGGCATATGCCCAGTTCCTGGTCATAGGGTCTCTTGCGGAAGAAGAGGAGGGGAACAGTCTCTGTATATAGGCACGTAAGGGCCTGTGTGTACAGGGAGCCGAGGAAGGGAAGAGAACTCACAGAATCTGCTGCGTTCGTGCGTGTGGGCAGTTGGGTGATTCTAGCTGATGTGCAGGGTGAGGCTGGGTTTCCACCTTGGCCTCCAAGTGCCCCCAGCATGGCTCCCAGGTTTTTGGCCCAAGACAGAAGGGCTGGCAGGCACAGGCTGCTGGGGCTTTTCCACCCTGCCAGGTGTCCTTGGCTTCACTTGTAGGTCATTGCCAGGGCCTCTGGGGAGCATCTAGGGGCATAGGGCACCCAAGGCTGAGGACTTTCTCAACAGATAAGGTTTAGCAAATAGCCTAAGAAAACACTGCACTAGATGCTGATCCCAAGAGGGAGTTTCTGGCCATGCTGCAACATCTCTGCAGGCCGTGCTGTGCAGGGGCAGCATAGGTTTCCTGTCTGGGTAGAGCCAGAGACCTGACAGCCCTTAGTGGGATGTGGAGATGGGGGCCCAGGTTCTGACATCTGGTGTCACTGTCTGGCTAAAGCCGAGCAGCTGTCCTTTGGTTACTTGAGGAAATAGGGGTCAGAAATGGCTCACAGCCGTACCTCTCAGTCACTGTGGTTTCCACCTGTTTATCTCACTGCATAGTGCTGCCAGGTCCAGTGGGATGTTGATGCTTATAAATAAAAGACATTGCCTGCCTCCACCTCCCCATGGGTATTTGTAAACCTAAAAATAGGTCCCTTTGATATCTGGAGCAGAGGTTCTCTGGAGTGGAACTGTGTCCTGGAATCTGTTGGGTGGCTGTTTGAAAGCACGTGTGCCCAGACTCCGGCCTCGGGGTGACTTGGGGAAGCACAGGGAGAACCTGGTCCCGTATACTTTGGAAGGGCTGTCCAGCCGATTGTGAGAGGTGCCCCAGGTTGAGAGCCATGGTGTTGGATGAAAAGCTTTCTAGTGGCAGAGACCGAGGCCTGTCCACTTGCTGTCCCTGCTGCATGTGATATACAGTGCCTTTTATTGCTTACTGAATACCTACTATATGCTAGGTCTTGGGGTATACCCCTGTTATTGTGAGCACCCCTGTTCTTTGTATCCCTAGAGCACCAGAGGAGGGACCCTAGTTATGTTAGTTGCCAGGAAACTGTGGTTTCTGAGTTCCAGTCTTCTCAGGTGCTGCTGAAATGCCTGCCACTTAGTATCATGGTGTTGATCTTATCCCTTTCCCAAAGTGAACATGGGTCCCCAAGTGTGGCCCCTAGAATGTGGTAATGGTTTGAGCAGAGGGGTACATGGGTCTAAACCTGCCTTTCTTATTGCCCTTCCAACTCCAGAGCAGAGCCTGCAAATGAGGTGGCTGCTGCTTTTGTTTCAGGGGGTTGGGTTTGACCTACCCCTTCACCAAACATTTCCTTAGCACCTGCTAGTTGCTGGACACAGAGGCTGTGAAGATAAATGAAGCACAGCCACAGCCTTGTGGGTTACAGACTCTCAGGGTGGATTCGGATACTGTGTGCCAGCAGCTGTGTGCAGTCAAGTATGACAGGTTGAGAATGTGTGTTGGGAAAGCTGGGAATGGGCTTATTGCTGCAGCCTCTTTGGTAGCTTTTGGTAGGTAGGAAAATCTGTGAAAGCACTGCCTTGACTTCTCAGATTACTCCTCAGCCTCTCCCTTGAAAAGGAGGTGTTTGTAGGGAGCCGATGGTCCAGGAAGGCAGCCTCCCCCTGCCCTGCTTTGGGGAGGCCCTGGTTTGCATCTCTCCTGCAGGGTTTGCACCTGGCCTCGTCAAGACTCCATTGCCTGACTCTGAGGCTCATCTGCTTTTTGAGCATGATGGTCACACATACATTCCGCCGGGCGTTCCTTTGCAGCATGCTGAGACAGTCCTGGCTTGTTTCTAAGAGCGAGTGCTTTGGTGGAAAACACAACTCATGAAGCTTGCTCTTTGTCTAGATGCAGAAATAATTGGGAGGTATGGATTATTTGCAAAACGTCCATCTGTTTACAGAAGGAAATACACTGACATGCACAAGTTTGCTGTTGCTTCTGAGTACTAGGTTTTAAGGGTGACAGTTTTCTAGGCTTCTTATTTTTCAGTGCTACTCTTGGAATCTAGAAAAAGATGATCAACTTGTTTTCTAAAACCTAAGAGATTTGGTCAGTTTTTCTTACCAAATAATTTTCTCAAAGGATGATGGTTCTGAGTGATAAATTCTTTAATGCTCAGATTGCTTCTTCTTGCCCTCTTGCAGCTAGCTGCCAGACTGAGTCTGGATTTCAGTGTTCACTGAATGTCCTGTTCATTTCTGTAGATTGAAGATGGCCCCAGGGCCAGCAGTGACTTCTTTCAGAGGACAGAGCACGATTCAAATTAATCATGTATTCATGCACATATGTGTGTGAGCCTGTATGTGTGTGTGAGCTCTGCTTTTGGGGTGTCAGATCCTTACCCTTTTTGCTTTGTTGGTGAGATGTGGGACAAGGGTCTTAGTATGAAAGAGAGTCGGCCTGTCACAGGGCACCAGAGGATGAGAGGGATGGAGGATGGGGGGATGCCCTGTGCATAAAATAGTGCAAGTGTACCACAGTCAGGATTTTAGACCATCCCTATCATGTGCACTGGACACATGCTTTGTAGAAATACTGTGGCTGCCTTGGTTCCTTCAGCAAGCAAGAGCCTCCTCCTGTTGGACTGGGATGGGCGGTGTAGCATCCCAGGCAAGTGTGAGGGAGGCTTCGCTGTCGCCCATGACTCTCCTCTTCCCCTGGGATATGGGTTACTGTGCTGCTGTGGATGAGGCCTTCCTGATTTGCTGTCTCCACTGTGACATTACCTCAGCCTGAGGTAGGTGTACCCGTGTGTGTGTGTGTGTGTGTGTGTGTATCTTTCTTTCTCTCTCAGAACCAACATATGCCTCCTAATTGTACCTTCATGTCAGTCGGTCCATGCTCTCTCCCTCATTTACTTTTGTCGGGTTAAAATGCTACCTCTTTTCCAGTCCCTGCATCTGTGGAGCAGCCTAGTGAGTTATGTTTTTCTGAAAACGAACTGTAGGCTGCAGAGTACTTGTCATCCCCCACAGTTGAGCCCAGAGCCAGAGAAAGCCCTTTGGAAATACCTTCCTGGGATGCGCACGTGTCCGGCAACACTGTTAGGACAGTTGCATTGTTTTGAGGTCCACCTGGTTAGAATGGCCATTCCACCCACCGCGTTTTAGGGCAGTGGAACCTTGGAGTATGTAAAAATAGAGGCTGTCTCTCTGGCTTTCATTGTTCAAATTCCACAGGAAATGAATCACAGGGTCTGGTTTTGACAGAAGAGATAGACAAGCATTAGGAAGAGGAATTATGTCCCTGCATGTACTTACTGTGACCGAGTGGTTTTTCTTGGACTGACTGAGCTCTGTGTTCAGGGTAGCTCTCACTGATTGAAGTTTTAGCCATCCCTCACATAAATATCTTCATAGTGCCTTCATGTTAGCTAGGGAAGAATGGAGCGGCTCAAGTGTTGTCCCATAGATGTAGTTGGGAAGAAAATCCAGGGTGATACGATGGCCAGGTATTTTACACAGGCCCTTTCAGTGCTATGACCATTTACCTAGACTGTTTCCTCCCAAAAGTGTCTATGGATTTTAACTGATGGACCAGTGCTATTGAAATACATTAGCTGTTTGCCAACAGAAGACAAGTCATGTTTCTTAGAAGTTAATCTCTTGAGAAATGAGCCAAGCAGCTCCATGTGACCTTTAGGTAGCTGTTTTGGAATATGCCTGGAGTAGCCATCCATGTGTTAAACCCACGTAATTCACATTATGTGAAGGGTGTGTGCTAATACTGTGAGGCATGTGCATACACAGTTTCTGAGATGCAAGTCACTGAAATAGAGTAAAATGGGAGAAAGTTTAATAAGCCGTAACTCACATGTAGAATCTGAGCTTTTAGATCAACTGTGGCAGTTATCATTTAGCTATTATATACTAACCTTAATGTCAGAAATCTCAACAGGACAGAAAGGTCATTTTCCTTGTAAACTACCCATTTTTTCTCTAACCTTACAGTTATATCTCAGGTTCTTCACTAGTGTTAAATGTTTGCAAAGAAATTGCACATTGGAAGATAGGTTGCTCATTGGTTAGTAGGTTATTAGTGTCAAACTGAACAAAGTTCAAAATTGCCAGAGTTTCTTCACATTCATTTGAAATAATACAAAGTTGATAGTTTAGTCTGTTATTTAAAGAAAAAACATAAACTAGATGGGTTAAATAACAGAAACTTACTTTTTATAGCCCTAGAAGCTGGAAGCCAAAGATCAAGGTAATGCCTGATTCAGTTTCTCTCATGGGTGGTCTTCCTGGTTTGAAGACATTGCTTGCTTGTTAATTCCTCAGTCTGGACAGAGAGATCAGCTTCCTCATGTCTTTTCTTATAAGGATATCAATCTCCTTTGTGAGGCCCAGCTCCTGTGACTTACTTAACTCCCAAAGGTCCCTTCTTTTTTTTTAATTATTTTTTATTTTTATTTTATTTTTATTTTAAAGACAAAAGAATGGAGACATACGAACCAGAACAAGCCATACATAAACAATATCGAAAATACAAAATTATACGGAACATAGCAGGGAATTAGCACTGGATGCTGTATTACATAATGTCATCTTCGCACTAGTTAACACACAGACATTAAAGGAAATACCAAATTATAGAGAAGATAGTAGGGAATTAGCACTGGATGCTGCATAACATAAAGTTATCTTCACTTCTGTTAATACTAAAACGATTGAGGAAATACAAATTATAGAGAACATAGAAGGGAATTAGCTCTGGATGCTGTCCTACATAACATTACGTTCACGTTACTCAGTTACACAGATGATGGCCCATTTGATCATTCAATTTTCTCCTCCCTCTTCTCCATTGCCCTACCACTCAATCAGTCATCTTCCCTGTGATAATAACTGTATTCCTGGGTTTATCTATACCCTTGGACTCTCGCCTTGGGAAGAGATATAGCAACCTCAGACTATACTGTAGCATACATGGGTGTATACAAACTGCCATGGTCGGAGGTGCAAAAGCACCTATGCTCACAGCAGACCGCCCAGCTCCGCCCCGTCGCCGTGCTATGGGTGGGGGTGGGTCCAGTCCGTGGGGCGCCCTCAGCGGGGCCCACAGTGGAGCAGCTGCGGGGCTCCCAAAGGTCCCTTCTTGGAATAGCATCACATTAGGTGTTGAATTACAACATAGGAATCCAGGTGGGGCACACAGATATTCACACCACAGCAGATAGAGATGAGTCCCTTTTACAGTGCTTGCTTATAATCCAACAACTTGAGATGGGTCAGTAGTGAGGTTGCCGAGTAGGCCTCAGCCCACCTGTAGAAGGGTGAACATGCAAGCTGGGGGTAGGGAGGTAGCTATCGGCCATCTGTAGCGGTTGTTTTCTGATTAATGTGTGCACACCTGCGGTTGTCCACAGTGGACACACAGGGGCCTCAGTGCTGACCCCGGAACACTCATTCGCACAGCACTTCTGCAAAGCCTTGGGCTTGCCTGTTGCTGCTCAGGGTGGAGGAAAGTAACTTCTGTCACACCTAGTCCGTCTGTGACTAAGTAATGAGAGACTTTTTGCTGACTCTGCCTTTAACAGCCTGTTAAGGAGAAAAAGTATCTTTCTGTTCTTATTTTTGTGCTCCATTTTTTAAGCATTATTATGGAAAGCTTTAAACATACACAGAAGGAGACAGAATTGCAGGGTGAACCCCTATTTATTCATTACTCAGCTTCAACAACTGCTGACTTGCTGCTGTTATTTTCAGGCGTGCCCCCTCCCTTTTGGTATATTTGAAAGCAAAGTACTGGCATTCTGTTAATTTACTCATAAAAATTTATGTTCATACTGCCAACAAATTAGACCTTAAAAAAATTACACCCACAGTATTGTTACCACTTCTAACAGAAATAATAAGCATTTCTTTGCATCATTAGTCTATATTCACTTTTTCCCCAAAGGACTAAAATTTCTTTTAGATTGATTTGTTTGAATCAAAATACAAAATCCTATTACTGCATTTATGTGTTAGTTAGCTTTCTGTCACTGTGACAAAATGCCTGAACTAAATGAACCTATAAGGAAGGAAGGTTGATTTTTAGGATTGCATTGGGGAAGTTTTGGTCCATGAATGTGCATGTTGCTCTGGACCTGTGGTAGCACATTACATCATGGCAGGAGCTGTAGCAGAGGAGGCCCATTTACCTCAGGGACAATGCGAAGATCAAGAGAAGGGGCAGGCGCTTTTGTGGACACACCCTGGTAATGTAGTTTTGTCCTGCCAAGCCCCACTTCTTAATGATATCACCGCTCAGTCAGTAATCCCATAGGCCGGGTACCAAGCATTTAGTACATGGAACTCTGAAGGACACTTGCCAAACTATGTGTCCTTAAATTTCTTTTGAACTGTTACAGCTCCTTCTCCCTTTAAAAAAAATTTTTTCTAGTCATGTGAGGTATAACATTTTGGTCAGCAATGTATCACATATACAACAGTGATCCCATAAGATGGTATTGCCTGATGACATTGTGGCCATCTTAGTTTATGTAAAGGTACTGTGTGTATGGTACATCATTCCACAGTGATGAAGTCACCTCACCAGGCATTTCTTAGAACATAGCTCCATCATTAAGTGACACTGGACTGAGGGTTGAGGAAACTGGGTCACTTATGCTGTGGGATATTTTTGCATTCTGGACTTGGCTGGCTGTATCTTCACTTAATGCCTCCTTCTTCCCCATGGTGCCTGCAACTTGCATAGTTAAGGAGTGGCTCTAAATGAGCAGTTCCATTTTAATTTTAAAAGGCCCTGGCTCATGGCAGCAATTCAGAGACTTGAATCTGCTCCTTCATGATTCATGCTTTTTATTCAAATGCCTCAATGCTTCTGTATACTTGTTTCCCCGCACTAAATAGATTCAGATTCACTTAGCTCATTTAAAAGCTTTATTTTGTAAGTTAGTTGCCCTAGTTTTGAGGCTATCCTTGGGGTTCATGTACTCTAGCCCCACCACTTACATTGTGTAATTTGGAGAGAGTTAATAAGTCTGCCTTGCCTGAATTTCCTTTCCTGGAAAATGGATCTCTTTCCCTTAATGTAAATATGATGAAAAAATTCAGAAATGTGTGATGAGGACTTAACCTAGTCATGGTCAACACTCAAGACATGTCTGTTTTTTTCTCCCTTGCTTACGGCATTCTGAGTTCAAAGGTTGGGCTCTCTGGTTTACAGATTGAAGTTCAGTCTCCTAATTAGAAGTTTTTCAAGCTCCATCTTACGTGTCATGAACACACCTTTACAGCTTCTGTCCCTGTACCTCAGCTCTGGACACACTCCCAGCAACATGCTGCCCACTTCACTAATGGTTTGCTTACAATTTCCCCGTAGACTGCTGTCTCCTCTCATCTCTGTCTCATGTGTCAAGGTCTGCCAGACTGCTACATTTCTTCCAAGTCCTACTGTCCCTCTCTCAGTGAGTATCCTGTTGGTTCCACAGTCCTTTTCATGTGCAATATCACAGCACTTACTGCTCTCCAAATAGTGTTATGGGTAATTGTAGGAGTAGTTCTCTCCCATGCAACCTAACTGGTAAGTTCTCTGAAGGCAGAAAGCTTTCATCTTTGACTTTTGCAGAATGAATCCATGTTGAGTTGCATTGACTCTGATTTATCTCACCTGCATAGAAGCCACAACAGAGACTGCACGTGCACACACATGTGCACACAAACACTCATTCTGTTCGGGTAGAGAAGGATGGTTCTAATTCTCTAGCTCTTGGGAATCCCACGGGCTTCCAAGTCAAGCAAGGGGAAGTCTTAAGCCCGAATGAAGAGTGCCATTCTCTTGTCTGATTGGGTTGTGTAATTTTCATTACTGTAACTACCTGGGGCTGGGTAATTTTGTAAAGAAAAGAGGTTTATTTAGGACACAACTCTAGAGGTTCAAGAGCATTGGATCAGCTCAGCTCAGTGAGAACCTCCTGGCATGTGGTGAGCAGCAGCAGGAGCACGTAGCAGGGCCAGAGACTACATGGAGACCTGAATCCGGAGACCTGAAGCCAGAGCCCATTCGGGGTCAGGCTCAGCCTTTCTAAACAGCTCACTCCCGAAGGAACCAAGGGTCCCACTGGAGCTGCCTTAGTCCCTCTGAGGATCTACCTATGGAAGGTGCAGCCCCTTCATGTTGCCACATGGGGACTGGTCTTCCAGACGTGAACCCCCTTGCGAGGTTCTAGTCACAGCGGTCAGCAGTCACCTCAGACCCAGTGACTTAGAGAACAGAAGCTTGCCCTGGAGGGCCTGCAGATTCAATCTGTGTATGTGGTGGGCCCGGGGCCATTCAGCTAGTCTCCAAGCCTGGGGCTGAGGCCTGTGAGCTGCGCAGCCCAGGGGCTTGGCTATTGCCAGTCTTCTCGAGTCTGCTCTGTTCTGTGCTTCCTGGGACTGGAGAGCAGCAAGGGAGGAGGAGTGTGGTACAATGTCCAACCTTGTCATCAAGACGTCGGCACCGAAGAGCTGGAGCCCACTGCCTATTCTGTTGCTTTTGTGCTCTGTGCACTTATGCAAATTAGTACAGTTAAGACAGGTAGAAAATGCTTCATTGGGTTGACAAGAAGTGTAAGGACACTGTAAAGACTATTCCCTGTGGTTGTCATGGTTATTCATAGGTGTGTTGTATACATTTTCAAGGAACATCATGTGGATTAATGCTCTCCCTTGTAAGATAGCTAAGACCAGTAATGATTGATTGGGTTGGGGTCACGTTCTTGATTTTGAGTGTTCCTGTGGTTCAGTATGAACTTTTGATTGCTTATATTATACCTTATGAACCCTGTTTTTCTTAAAGTTCTCCAGAAGTTTGATTTATCACTTCTCCAGGCCTCTGAGGAGAGAAGAGTCATGAATCTGCCTCACTGATGGAAAAGCTCAGCACCAGGAGAGGCAGACACTGTGAGGGAGCGCATGGGGGCACTGGCTTGGCTTATGCTTCTCCTAACAGCGAATTCTTTCTTCACGAACGACGTGTTGCTTTAAAGTGAAAACCTGGTGGGAGAAGAAGGTGAAACGTTTGAAATGAGAGTCCTTTGGCAAAGCTGCTCACCTTCAGGATTTTAGCAGTAGCAGCAGCAGCAGCAGCAGCAGCCGCCGCCCTTGAGACTCTTTGGGCTTGTCCTCCTCTCTGGAACTGAGGCTTGTGAGGACCCTACTTCCCAGCAGCTGGTGGGTTGGGGAGGATGATGAGCCTTGTTACTGTCCTGTGGGGTTGCAGTAGGGTATTTCCAGAAGCGCTGCCCGCAGGGAGCTCTGGAGGGACTCCAGAATGTAAATAGCTGAGAAGTTGCTGTCCTGTGACAGCAGGGAGGCCCCTTCCTGGTGAGCATGGAGGGGTCAGGGAGTTACCACCTTCTGAATTTCTGAATTGGCAGCCACCTTTGATGTGAGTTATGTCTGGTGGTTCTGTTGGCTGTGGGCCTTCTCCACCATCCTTACAGAGTCACAGATGCTGTGTAACCTAGGAAGAAGGGGTGGTATTATTTTTATGCAAAGTAGGTGTAGTGAAGACCTGCCTCTTTAAATAAGGTGGCACACATGGCCTTTTCCCTCATGGTGGCACGAGACGTTATTACCTGACTGCTTTGTTTTAACATGGCAAACCAGACTGCACATTGCATGTGAGCATAACTTGGAGCTGGTAACTTTGTGTTCTGTCAGTAACAAGACGTCATTCGCAGAGGGATACCAGACTATCCTCTTGTTGACCCAGAAGTTAGGTGGTCTGGGCTTTCCTATCCGAGTTCCCTCCCTACTCCCCTTCTGATGTGCTGATACTTGTGCCCCACGCAGCATTCCAGACCTCATCATTTCCCAGTGCGTAGGCCAGAACTGATCATGTTTTTGGTTTAAACCAGTCAATTCCTTTTGAAAGTTACCCTGAGATAGACAGATTACTCAGAATGTAGATGGGCAAGGTGGGCTGGGGATATATAGCTGAGTGGCACAGTGCCTGCCTTGTAAGCCTGAGGTCATGGAGTTTGATTTTTGGTCTCCTCTGCCCCTGCCAAAAAAAAAAACATAGATGGGCAGGCTGAGGCAGAATATCAGTTGCTATCCAGTCACACGTGAAGGATGTTGTGGAGGTGAAGGTAGCCCACTCAGGGAGGGAAGGAACTTCAGAGTGTATTGATTGCGAATTCAGTGAAGCAGACTTAGTAGGATCGTTCTTCAGGGCCAGTTTTGGTGTGGCTGTCATGAGAGGCTGCTGTCCATTTTGGAGAGCTGCATAGTCTGTCTTAAATTGTGTCTACTGGAGTGGAAGGAGGGTAGATGGGTCTTCAAGGCCTCTAGAGTGAAAACATTTCACTAATTTGTACTTGCAGCTAAGATACTGTGAATGTGTTATTTTCCTGCACAGTTCCTCTGCTTTAAGGTAAGGGTGGGAAGGGGCACACTAGACCACAGTGACGAGACTGTGGTGAATTTCCTAGATCTCAGAACATTGAGACTTACTTGGAGTAAGCAGTTTGTACTTTTCTGTAACAATCTTTATTTTAAATTAAGCCTCAGCTACATATAATGCTGACATAGTGTACATGCGTGTAATATATTTGAAGAACCCTCAACTGGACATGTAGATTCTAGGCTTTCCTCTGCTCCTGCTAATCTGTGTGATGGAAATAATTTTTGTCTTTTATGGGTCGCATTGTCCTCAGCCATCAAATCTCTCAAGCCATTTCCCATCCTGGCAAATTCATGGAGAAGCGCTGGTACTCTGTTATTTTGAGCAGTGATAGCCTTTGTTATCTGACATCGTAATGTGCTGTCTTTGTGGGAAGGAGCTGGGTTTTTCCTGTATATTGTTTGAAACCACTCTGGGAATTCCAGAAGACGATGTATGGAACCCCCACCCCATACTATTGCCCGCGGTTCTCTAGGACTGTTGAGCATTCAGAGTGTGAGCAGTACACATTAAGGTGTGGCGCTCAGAAGAAACTCACTGGATTTCAAAGACTTAATTCGAAAAAGTAGAATTTAAGTATGTTCTTTGTCATTTTTATATGTTTCATATTGAAATGACTATACTGTGCATATATTGGATTCAGTGAATTATATTATTCATATTACTTTCACGTTTTTACATGAATATGATCAATAGAAATTTTTTAAATGACTCACATAACTTTTATGGTAGTACTACCAGACACTGGTACTGTATAGAGGAAATTTAGAGCTAAAAATTAGGGGAGGTGTTCCCTGGGTCACCCACTTATTAAACTGATAAGAACAGATACTACACTTGATTTTAGCCAGAAGGCCGAGAAGCGATTCTCCTAGTTATTACAGAGTCCAGGATTTTGAGTGACAGGGAGGCAGGGTTGGGAGAAGGAGCCCTGTATGTGTGGGGGCGTAGACATGGCAGAAGAGGAGGAGGCATGGGGATTGAGTTTTGAAGCTCAGGAGTGAAAAATTTGCACAGGGAATAAAGTAGGCAGAATCAGGAGTCTCTGACGGGCCCGAAATGGCCCTGAATATTTCTGATAACACTGGGGAGCTTGGGGGAGGAGCATAGAAGGCCTTCCTCTAGCAGCAGAGCACAGCACGGCTCTGAGATAGGAAGGGTGCACCCAGCCAGTGGAAGTCCCCTGCCCCTCACTGGCGATAAGGGAGACCCGGGCTGAGTTCCCCAGGTGAATAACAATTCTTCTGGAGAAGGGAAGTTTTTTGAGAAAGGTTGTGTTGGCTGAGACTTTCATGTTGAATGTGGCCTTTCCTAGGTCAAATTTTAAAGTTGGTATAATTTCTATTTGTAAAATGACTTTGCAAATGAGAAAGAAAATATGGCCCAAAGGTTTGAGTGTCAGGTGTACTATATTTAATTAGCGAAAAAAAAAAAGGGTAAGATTTTGTAAGTAGTTATGTTGTACCAAGCGTGTTATAACCCCTTGGACTACTCTGTGAGATTCACTGATGAGTGAACTGAGATATGCTGGTGTGCTGGGCCAGCAGCTACTAGGTGGAGGAGTTGGAATTTGAGACTACACTTACACAATTGTTAACTGAGTTCCTGTGACCTACTGATAGTTACAGGGCCCCAGACATGACTGTGGAGCTGTATAGGCAGATGGCTCTGACCCTGCCTCAGTTTCTTTCCCCTGCTCTGAAACTGACACCCAGACTCTACCCTGCCCACTCCATGGTATTTGTATCTTAGGATCAGTTGCCTCGAGACAGGTAAATGTAATGTCACCGTATGGGCGAAGCTGGATGAGGGGAGGCTGTGTGTGGCTTTGGTTTGCAAATGTCGGAGAAGGGGAAGGTGTGAGTGAGGGGTGAGGAAACATGATCATCTGGGCAGGCACATTCCCGGATTTTGACTGTGTCAGGGCCCCGTGTTGTGTTGTATGCTGATGATCTGGCTCTTGTCCCTGCTGTAGGTTCATGGCTATCCTAGCAGCATAGAGCAACAGGAGCATGATTTCACAGCCCTTAAGAACATAAGCTCTTCGAAGTGTAGCTGGCTGTATGTGGTCAGTTTGGGGATACCTTGTTCCAGGTGCTATCTGTTAAAAAGATAAAACAGTGTTTGCAGACAGGCCCTGGGACTTTTCTACACCCATTAGGCTGCTTTACATTCCACATGGAGAGAATCCAACCTGAAATAGCTCACAGTGTTTACTCATGCACCAGAACACAAAGTCCTGACCATTTACCCTCTGTGACTCAACAAGGGCGTAGCATTGCATATCTGCCTGTGCCCCACCTCTCCTACCTTTGCAGGCATAGTGCTAGGGCCTTGGTGATTGAGGATGTGCACGGCAGTGATCACATACTGTGTGCTCCTTCCTGAGTAACCAGGCTGCTGAAGGTCACTGTACTCATAGGCACCTGGAGGAGTACCAGGTGAGGGCTAGGGACTTCTTACAGATACCACCTCGTCTGATCTCCTGGCAGCCTTGTGGAGGAGGTACTGATGCCCTGCTTGTCTAGACAGAGGTGCTGGGGTCACATGACGATCATGAAGCACAGCTCCTGCCAGAGATGATCTAACTCCCTTGTCTGCCATTCCACATAGTGGGGTGGGTAGGGGCTTCTTGGTGTTAATGACCTGAATCTTCTTAGAGGCCTAGGTGCTTTGTACTGTTAGTGGAAACTTTTTCTGTAAAAGGCCACGTAGTTAAAGATTTTAGGCTTCAAAGGCCCTCAACTTGTCTGTTGTAGCTATTCAGCTCTATTGTAGAAGGAAAGTAGTGTTAGATAATAGGTAAATGGGTGGGGTTGACTGTGTTTCACTCAAACTTTATTTACAAAGGTAGGCATTAGACCAGATTGGGGTTCTTGGCTGTAGTTTGCCCACTCCTGAATCAAGCGTATAGTCCAAATACAAGTGGCTGTTACTGTAATTATTACTATTATTTTCTAAAGCTTTAGGAGGCCTGGCAGATTGCTCAGAGAAGGGTAACTTTTTCAGATAAGGTTAAATTACAAAACATTCTCACTTGGGGCCTTCTCATAGAGGGTGGATATTGTTGAAGCTCCTTGAGGGTAGCTCTGTGTGTAACCCATATGAATATGGACATGGCCCCCACGGGTGTTGGACTCGTGGTGTTTTTTAAATTATGGCATGCTCACAACCTGTGGGCCACCAATTCCCACTTTCTCACTTACCTTGCATTGGAATATCCCTGGCCCATAGCTGGGTAGCTGCTGTTTGAGATGTGGGTGGCTTTTGCTTCAAGTATTCTAGGCCTGAGATGAGGGAGAGTTGCTTGGACCTTCTTGGGGCATGACACTGTACTTTTCACCGGTTTTGGGACAGAGGCCTGGTGCCTTTCTGAGCTGTAACATTTCCAGGAAATGATGTACATGTGTTTTAACCACAGGAAGAATGGCCAATTAGCTATGATCCAGTGGGTTAGACAACATTTATTTAGTGAAAAATAAGTGATAAAATTTTCCTTCAAGGTACTAAGAGCCTTCTAACATCTTTGTTCTACATGAGAAACTTAGAACTTTTAGTCTTTTAAAGCATGTGACAAAAAAAAAAAAGAATTTATAAAATAAAAAAAAAATGGGGCTGGGGATATAGCTCAGTGGAATAAGCGCTTGCCTAGCAAGCGCAGGGTCCTGAGTTCAATCCCCAGTACCGCAAAAAAAAAAAAAAAAAAAGAATTTATAAAAAAAAAAAAAAAGCATGTGAGAAGCTCATTTTTATCACATCAAAATTTATGTATCACATCCTGTTTTCTTAGTAATACTTTAAATTTTGAGAGGTCTTGCCATTGGATCACTTGCAAGTGGTCCTATAAATTTAAACTGCTTTCAAAGTCAGCAGATGTGAAAGAGATGCCTTATCCAAAGATAATTTGGGAAACCCCAGGATTTATCCTTCGTGACCCAGAAACCTATTTTAGGAAAACTTTATGATCCTCTAGTATCTGGTCATTTTATTGATAAAAGATGCAGTATTCATTATTACACATTCTCTGGGTCATGAGTGGTTTAACATGTGCTTGGTTCAAGCTAGATGGCAGCAGTCATGGAGTAAAGCACAGAAGTGGTGAGCCCAGCTTTGCAGTGGCCCCCGGGACAAAGGGAAGGGAGTTCTGGATAGGGCCTGGGCGAGCTCTTTCCACACGCCTCAGGTCGACTGTGAGTTACTACACTTCTAAAAGAAACCCTCAGTAGGCGTGTTTGGTTTTATGTGGTTTCTGTAAATAGAGGGAAGGGACGGCGAATACAGCAGAAGCAGACACACAGGGAATTCGCGTGCGTCAGCAGCTCCCGGGACACCCGAGAGTTAGTAACTTTCTCTCAGAAACATCCAAGGCCGTTCCTGTCGCAGCTTGGGTTGCGAGTTTTGTCACTGTGGGAACACGGACAGCCCTTTTCATTGAGAGATAAATACTAAGATGGCTGTGGTTGTTTTTGCTTTCTGCAAACTCATGGTTCAGAATTTACGTCAAAGATTTGGGCTTAGAATTGAAAATTGTGCAGAGCTTGAACTAAGAAAATGGGATATGGGGAGAGCAATTTAACAGAAAGACAAAGCCATGATAGTTTATCTGGTCCATTCCTGGGGGAGCCAGTTTGGTGTGCTCTAGGCTTGGGGTGCCACAGGGTAGCTATCCTAAGATCAGCATTACTTTGGTTCTTGTAAGCCAGAACAATTTCGGTTCACCCCAGGATTCTTGCTGTGGGTGACAGCCAGGAAGACAGGGCTAGCCACCATGCATGTGTGGGCTCCTCCGTGTTTTTTTTTTTTTTTTTCCGGGACCGGGGATCGAACTCAGGGCCGTAGTGCTTAGCGGCAAGCACTTAGCCCACTGAGCTGTACCTCTAGCCCCCGTGTTTTGTTTTGTACACCGAAAAATGTGTTTTTTTTTTTTAATTTTTTAATATATTTATTTATTACTGTTATTATTGGATCTTTAACATATGTGGTGCTGGGGACTGAACTCAGGGCCTTGTGCATGCAAGGCAAGAGCTCTACCACTGAGCCACATCCCAGCCCCGAAAAATGTGTTTTTGATTGACTAACCTAAGAAGTCCCTGGGGCCGTCTATCCCTTTTCCACCTTTGTACCAAGAGCCATCAATGCCAAGTTTGAAAGAGGCCCCCAGCAAGTGTTTTTGGTTGAATGTTATGGTGCGTGACACGCCTAACTTCATCCAGTTTATCTGGCTGGACATTTTCTTAGAAAAATGACTCAGGGGTAGGTAGACAGACACAAGATCTATAAAATGTTACGTCCTCTTATAGTCACAGACTCAGAGATGTATTATTAGGTATCTTTATCACTTTAAAAATTTTCTGTTGGTTTCTTGATAATATTTGGTCTGTAGTGTTCAGATGGCAGAGTGTTGCTCCCATCCCCGAAAAGTGGTTTTTCAGTGTGACACTTTCTGTTAGAATTAGCTCTAGACCTACCCCCACCTCCCCCTGGCTGCTCAGCACTGGAGGTGGTGTGCGCGGTAAATATTTAAACAGTGATTCTGCTTAGCAAAACTGGAGTCTTATGTGTGATTCCTTTTCCCTTTCACTTACTGAAAAAGATTAATAACGTTTATATGATGCTAAAATTAAATTTTGGCGATACGAAAATCAGATGGTTCAGAACTTCAGTGGTGAATGTCCTCAGACTCTGTTTTTAGAAATCTGTGGTGGAATGAGGTGGTTGTGAACAAATTAATTAGAACATCTTTCTTAGCAAATGAGTCTATAAGAGCCTGCTACTGTAGCTGCCAGTTGATCTCCAGGGCTTTGGAGCCCCTGGATGTTTTGATCTGTAGCTGCGATTGAAGAAGACTAAGATAAGGTTGCCAAGGAAACCAGAATGCTACTGGGTGATGCATTGCTCATGCATGCAAATGTGGTTTGAGGTTTGAGCAGCTTTTTGGGAGGGGGCGGGCAGGGTGTCAGTTCATGAAAATGAGCAATACCCTGGTGCATGGGCCTTAAAGGGTATGACTGCTGAATTAGTGTAGTTCCCACTGTGGTCCTGAGGGAGCGCGTTGTCGTCCTCTTTTTTCTGCCTCCCAGGGTGTGATTCCAGTTGGTTTTTGTGGAAATGGGAGACTGCTACGCTGTCCTCCATCGCACAGTCCACAAATGTTTTAGTAACCATTTTCCGGATTTTAAAGCCAACAAATTCTTTACATAGAACCTTAAAAACGTGGACTGTGTATGTTCTTTATAACCTTTTTCAGTATACCAAACTTACTCGTAATCTCACTATCTAAAAATGTCTAATATATTTGTATATAGTAAACACTTGCACGCTTATGCTGAGTCTGTTAGGTGTTTCTCCTAGTATTTATATGCACATAACTGTGTGAATATATACTGTTTAAAGTTAACGTAAAAATCCTGTAGTTTTGGTTACAGATTATAGTTATGGCTACAGAAACAACTCATTATTAATTTGGAGCTTGCTTGCTTGCTTGCCTCCCTCTTTCTGTCCTCTCTCTGTCTCTTTTTTCTCTCTTTTATTATTTGTTTCTAGTTGTTTTCCCCACTGTCAGTTCTCTCTTTGTTTCTGGTGTTGGAGGATCGCTACACTACCGGTGATGCTGAGCGTGCGTTCTGGGCATCTCCCTGTGTTTACATTTCTCTGGCATGGGGCCCTCGGCCTTCCTGATCGTGGGGCACAACCTTTTTAGGACTGTTGTGCTGTACTGCTGAATGAGTCTTGGGAGAGCTCTGGCCAGGTGCCCTCCCACTCAGTGGGGAGGGAGTATCTTTAACAGCAGGTGTTAATCATTTTTTTCACTCTGTCAATTTTATTGATCGAAGCACTTTCTGTTTTTTTCTACACTGAATGAGAGCAGCTAGCATGCATGAGAAGTTCTTTTTCATAGGCTGTGCAAAGTTTGTTGTGTCTCTTTGATCCTTATAGCAGTTGTCGGAATTACGTTCCACTGTCCCACGTCACAGTCGAGGAGGCTGAGGGGTACAGAAGGAGGTCGTCGATGCTTTCCAAGTTGTGCTTAAGAACACAGAAGAAACACAAGGCTCTCTTGAGTCCAGCCTTCCCACATGGTGGGGGCAGTGCCTGTGTACTCTCAGGACAAGCATGGAGCCTGGAGAGTTTCAGAGCTGAGGGGGCTGAAGATGGGCTGCTGAGAGAAGGATGGGAATTACTGAAACTGAGGAGAGTGGGTGGACTTCAGCTCCTTTTCTTTAAGATGGGTCTATTAACAAATGAGTTTTTCCTGCTGGAGTAGTGTCCCCTTCCTGGGTTTCGGGTGCATCTTCTTTTACACTTACTCTATCTGCTGATTGGTTTATTTGGTGGGGGGATCTCCCTTAAATGTGCTGAGCTCGAGGCCTTCAGTGGCTGCCAGCCCTTTGGTTCTGACACATCCACATTGAATGTGTGCTCTACACCAGCCTCATTCAGAGTGTGTCTTTCCAGTTAACTGCATTTTTGTTTTTGGTACTGGGGATTAAATCCGGAACCTTCACCCTAAGCGATGTCCTTGCCCCTTTTTTATTGTTTGTTCTGAGATAGGGTCTTGTGAACTCACTGAATAGCCTGGAATGGGCTCAAGCTCCTGGTCTTCCTGGGACCAGGGACTTCTTTCCTGTCTCTCCCACCACACGGCCCCCGGAGTCTGTGCTGCTGGTCAATTGTGCTTTGCCCCAACTTGTTTTTGCTCCCTGTCCTTTCTTTGGTTATTATGTAATCAAAATAGTTAATTGAAGTGCGCGAAGTTATTTTTCTAAAAACTTGGCTGCATGTTTTATTTTATTGAAAAACAACTTATTACTACTATGAAGGGGGTGAGAGGAGGGGACAGTGGTGCTTAAAATCTAGATGGGTCCTCTACTTTGTAAGTAGTGCGCAGTCTCCTGGAAGGAAATGGATATTGGTTTTGTGCTCCGGGGGTGTGGTTTTTGCTAGAAAGACCCCAGAACTCCAACAAGAAGAGCCGTACTTGGAAGGTTGTGGCCTTTGTCATGGGATTAAGGAATGAATGCTTTCAGTGACAGTGTTTGAGATACGTATTTGTCAGTGATGAGGCAGGGTGCTTCTGTAGAACAGGAGGGACTGCATTTCTCAGCCATGCCAGGGCTGTTTGGTGGGCAGTCATGGTAGGTGAAGGAGCAGGGCGTGTGGGGGCCAGGGTGTGCAGTCCCAGCCTGCCTGACCTACCTCTCCTGGGAAGGAAGGTGGCCTCCCAGCTCCTCCAGCTCTGACTGGGAGGAAAGGCTTCTGTCTGGCACCACAGTTGAGGGGCTGTCGCTAGTACTAGTCTTTGTGAGGGCACCTGTGACACAGTAGGTGCTTGTGAAATGTTGGCCGAATGTCACAGGCTCATTGTGGTGCTCTGTCTTTACACTGTTTATCTTCTTCACTATAATGATTATTTGTTAGTAGGGCAAGAAATGCAGAAAAATCTTACTAGGTTAGGCTTCCCAGACTCGAGGTTGATGAGCGCTCAGACGTGACAGCTGTAACACTCCCTGTCAGTGTACCTAATGGTGTTATGTTCCTATAAGGCTTTCAAGGAGCCAGTTGGCACTTGTGGTGTGAGAATCTTGAGTCATCATTAAAGTAGGTGTTCTGCTTGCGAACACCTTTTTAACCTAGCTTGTTATTACTTACGCATTTAAGAAACTAGAAGTGCTTTTTATCGTTAAAATGTATAGTAAATACTTGCAGATTCTGTCTTTTGATGAATTCAGATGAGCCTTCCCAATTAATTAAAATTCTGCACCTCATGGGGACTTTTTCAGTAGTTCCAAAATGACATTTTTCACTTGTTTACTCTATATAACATTATAGTAATAATTACTTGTGGGGGGCAAAAGCTGCCTCTCCCCATTCCCTTTTTGTGTGGCCTCTGGGTGTGTCACTTTCTGGTGACTTTGCCAGTGGTAGATCTGTGGAATGGGCATCTTTGAAGACCTCCTAGGCTGTTACATGGGAGGGATCGTGGATATAGCTCAGCTTCACGCTTGGATGGACATAATGAGCTCTGTGGTCCTGACCCACGCTCCTGGAGCTCCGGAGAACGAGGGCCCCCAGGACGTGTGGGGAGCAGGTGCCTGCGCATCCTGTCACAGGACCTGCAGTTTCCTGACTGCGGACTGGAGGCGTGGATCTCCGTTGGAGGGGCAGACTTGGAGATGGAATGTCAGTGTGATCCCCTTCCTGTTTCAGATGTGACTCTTCTCATTCCAAGCTTATTTGCGGCTGGTTCGGGCTTTCTTGGAAGCTCTACTCAGCAGCATGACCACACTCTGAGACAGGATATTTTGGGGTGTGGGTTTGATCACACTCAGAAGTATGTTCTTCACTCTGTCATCTCCCTTGGTTCAAAGGGCCCCTCAATAACTGAGTGGCAGCGTCCCAGCTTTAAACATTTTGTACTCCAGAGATTTGAAATTTCCTTGGGTCTCTGTGGTAAGGTGAAAGAATAATGAATGATTAACATCTTTGTTAGATTTAGTATCGAAGTCTGCCTTCTTGAACTTAATGGGAGACAGTGCCAGAAAAGCAGCATCTTTTGCCTTGAGAAGATTATGCAGTTACAGAAACGTGTGAGGGGCTCAAAAGACCTCTTCTGGGACCATTTGTCAGGAGATGCTTCTGTGGGTTACAGTGTGGGAAGCACTGTCCTACTCCTATCCACGCTGGAGTCAGCCTACCCCTTAAGAGTGCCAGATGCACCCAGCCATCTTCACTTGCCTGAGCGGTGTGTAAATCTCCTTGGACACAGTGTGTTCCTTGAGGGCAGGTTCAGTCTGATGTGTTTTAATGTCATAGCAAGCTTCGCACCTGGTTTGTAGCTTGCATGAAATGAATGTGGAATGTATAAATCCTAAATGTGAAAAGCAGCCCTTTAGCTTTGGGGAGCAGACCCCCCTCCCTTAGAGGAGGAAACACATTGCTATGGGTGAAGAATCTGAGACCCCAGTGGGACACACAAATCCTGTTCCTTCCCAGGTGTAGGCAGAGGTGACCACCTGTTTCCGGCTGGCCTCAGCGTGAAATAGCAGCTGGCCAAGGGTTTGCAGATGATCCAGCCGCCTCCTTGCTGCATTTCTTCCTGTAAGGGCTTAGTGTTCATCTGCTGCGTGTCAGATGCTAAGCTACCGCCAGATGGCTGAGTCGTGTGTTCCTCCTTCCTGTGGTAGGAGGGCCTTTTTGGGCTCACCCCACCCCATCCTGCGCAGGTTTCTCAGCCCCTAAGTAGTGTTCTTTAATGGTGCCCCCCAGCCTCCCTCGTGTCTGCCACCCTTTCCATTTACCACCCGCCTCCCGCTCACTCTCACAGAGTAGAACTGAATTAATGAGTAAGTTCATCCTCAGATCAAACCGTGTTAATCTGAGCTCTTTGTTCGATGGAGCAGGGTGGCTCTTTAGAAAAGCACGAACAAGTAACAGCCTGGGCCTGGAGCTTCTGTGTCCTTCAGGAGAGCCTTCGGTTTCTGGTGTTTTGAGGGAAGTATCTTAACTCCTGGGGCTGTGATATCAGACAAGGGAAAATGGAGGGCACAGGGCACAAGAGCGAAAGACTGAAAATTAATTCTTTGAGTCACCATCTCCATGGATGCCAGAGGAAAGCCTGCTCTTGGTTCATAGTTTTACACTTCTGCCTTTTAAATGGTGTGCAGCCTGAAGGTGGTGGCACCTCCGGCATGTGCTGCCATTGGCTCCTGCCTGTAGCAAATGCTCATCACTGGTTCCTCAGATGGGGTCTAAGGCCACTGTGCAAGGGCACAGTGGGAAAGAGAACTCCTTGTGCAAAAGTGTGAAGCAGCATGTGCTGAGGATGCCCTCGCCAAAGGTGAAGGTGCTCAGTTGCTTGGAGGCTCTTGGTCTGCTGCAGCTCTGGGTGCACAGTGGGCTCATTCCCTTGGCAGGATGCTGAGACCTCAGTGATCACACTAAGGGACAGCCAGGCTCACAGGCAGGTAAAGCTTTGTCACAGCTGTCAAAATGATCTTGTCAGCCAGGCATGGTGGGATAGGCTTGTAACCTGAGCACGCTGTGAAGCTGAGGCAGGAGGATAGCAAGCCGGAGTTCAGCCTGGGCAGCTTAGCAACTTAAGGAGACTCTGTCTCAAAAAATAATATGCAAGACTTTGGCCAGGTCAAATTTTCTGCACCTTGGAAAAGGTTTTAGAAGTAAGCTCTCTGTAAATCACCTTCCTAGTATTTCAGTTTTCAAAATGTGTGTTTAGGGAACAAAGAACTCAGGCAGCAGGTGAGGTTGAGCCACAGGAGCCTGTGTGGGAGGCTGAAGGCAGTGTCGCTGGGCCCTGCTTAGAGCCCAAGCTGTGTGTTAAACCCTGCAGCACTGAGAGTGCATCTTTCTTGCCTTTTGTCTTTGAGTCTTAGTGACCTTCCTCAGGGACACATTCTTGTGCCTGGTGTGTGTTATTTGGCATTTTATTGGGTGGAGGTGAAAACAGAGAGATAAGGTTTCTTACTGTTTTGTTTAGCAACCGGATGGAGAGTGTGATAGCAATCTAATGAAATTAGAAATCAGGGAGCCATAAAATAAGTTGATTTCATCTAGAAGTAGGGCAAGCACATCTGAGTCAGTAACAGCTCAGGACATTTGCAGAAACAGTAATTGAGCGCCTACTGTCTACTAGATCTCACAGTGCTCTTTTGAGAATAAAGATGATTTCATCACTCTCCCCAGCTTCCAGCAGCCTGGCCATGCAGATAGGAGATAACCCCAAAGCCACTAATTAAAATAGACTGTGATAAGGGCTTTCATTGCACTGGGTGAGGGGGCAGCAGATCCTTTGTAGAAACAGAGACATTCAGTTGGGGATACCTCAGGCTTACAGCTTTCTCGGTGTATGCACACATTCACACTCAGCTTTGTCACAGAGGGGCCTGTGTTTTGTAAAACTTAGCTGCCCACCTCCCTGTTTTTGTGGTTAACTGTTGAACCTGCCCTCTGAAAGGTGGGCCCAGCCTGCAGGCTCTGCATGCACACCGAGACAGTGAAGAGTGTATTCTCTAAGGCAAGCTGGAGCTACCTCTGTCACTTGACTGTCCTCTGTATTTGTCTTTCTCCTCCTTTGCTCTCACGTGCTATTCCTTCGTCTTTCTTTTCTTTTTTTTTTTTCTTTTTTCTTTTTTGTGGTACTGGGGATTGAACTCAGGACCTTGTGCTTGCCAGGCAAGCACTTATTCCACTGAGCTATATCCCCAGCCCTCCTTCGTCTTTCTTTATCTTTTTAACCACAAAATGAAATCTTCTCATGGGAAGAAAACAGGAGAAAGGGAGTGATGCTTGAAGGGTAAATAAATTGAACCTGGAGCACTTTTGCTGTCTTGGGTCTTGAGGCAGGCATTCAATGTGAGCTCTTACAGGAACCCTGGAGAACACACACTTGTCCCCGTGTAGACGAGATAGGAGAGCCAGAGGCCAGGTTCTGCACAAGACCAGAGTTCATTAGGACCTTCTGAAAAGTGAATCATGTAAGTTACATCATTGACCTGCGCGAGCTTCCGAACCCTCCTGTGCGCCCGGGCGTCGCTCAGAGTCCTGTTGGGTGGGAGCCGAGCCAGCAGGGCTGGGAGCTGTATTCTGTCCATTTCCCAGAGGAGGCTGGGGCTACAGAGGAAAGGCCCACGCGTGGAGTAGCAAGGGCAGACTGTACCCTGCTGGTGTTTCAAAGCAGTAGGAAGGAAAAAGAGGTTTAGATCAGAGAAAGTTGAAGGTTTGTTATTGTAATCAGCTGATGACAGAAATCAGCCCAGTAACTTCTATTTTCCAGTTGTCGTAACCACTTTGGTGTCCTTGGCGATGGAGCAGGATGTCACTGTTTTTATAAATATTGGTACAGTATGGTGTGAGGGGATGAAGGGACGCACGAAGAAACACAGAGATCTAGGGCTTTTTAAATCAGATGGGCCTCTGTATTGTTCACTTTACTGGTCTCAAAGGAGGCTACCTAGAGAAGGTCATTGCCACTTAGTCATGTTGACTTTGTTCACTTTTGTTTTTTGAGACAGTCAAACTTGAGATCCTCTTGCCTCAGCTTCCCAAGTGCTGGGATTATAGGCATGTGCTGTTACACTTGGCTTGTCATTTTGATTTTTATTTTCACACATAAATTTAGATCTGGATTGAAGCTTGAAGCATGAGATAAATACATTAATTTTCTTTAGAAGCTGGTTCCATTTACTCCTAGGGAACGTCTTCTAAAACCATCATCATAACTTCAGGGAACATTGAATTAGAATCAATAAGCATTATTTTCTAAACCACTTATTGTGGCAAATTTTTATCCCTGCAAATGGACCTGATTTTCCCTTCTAGAAATAGGAGTAAGAACCAAGTTCTCTGCTAAAGTGGTAGCAAAGTTATTCCATACTAATTAGAGTCAGAAGGAAGGTGTGATGTGAAGTAGGGGACCCCTTTCCCTTGAGCTACTTAGAAAGCTGAGTTAGAATGCTGTTCGTGAACACAGTTGACCCTTGGTGTTGAGGGTTAGTTCAGGGGTTTCCCTGTGGTTATCAAAATCCAGTGATGCTAGTATGCCTTAAATAAGCCAGAATGGCATTTGCTGATAACCTGCAGACTTCAGGTCATTCTGTATCACTTCTCTGATATGATGTAAATGCTGTGTAAATAATTGTTGAACTGCACTGATCATGACCACAGCTAAGCTCTGTACATGTTCAGTATGGGCACTGCCATCTCCACAGTATGCATCAGCACAGTAAAACTTTGTCATTCTGTGCTTGGCTAATCCACAGAGGTGGAACCTGTGGATATGGGACTGGCTGTGTTCCCCACAAGTTTTGACCAACAGGAGTATTGATGCATTCAAGCCTAGGTTGAGAACAAACATTTGGTGGAAGAAATTTCCTTTATGGAAAAATACATTTTATGTTCTTTGGTTGTAGTTGTGTGTGGGTATTAATAAAAGATTAGCAGTGAGAGACCTGCTCTTTCCCTGCTGGCCTGTTTGCTTCCCCGTAAAACCAAACTGGACAACCACAGCCACTAGCAGACCCCAGGTCTCGGGTCTGTTACCCTGGCAGCTGCAGTAGGAGGCCTAGCTTTGGCAACAGCCAGTTGTTCACTCTGCTGCCCTGTGTTTTTGGAGGCCTACAGACTTCATTCTATAGTAGTAGAGTCATCTTTGGGTATGGTGGGATCAGGTTGCTGATCAGGACACCAGGGCTAGGCTATGACCCAAGGCTGGGCACACAGGAGAACAGCAGGGCTAAGGGAAGGGTAACTCGTGCCGGCTAGGGCCGGATCTGACCTCAGCGAGGCATGTCTGACCTGTGTATGGTGTCAGGCCTCTGCATGTGCATATACATGCGATACCTGTGCATATGCCCTTCGGGGTCTGGTAGGGAGCACTTGCTATGAAGTCAGGTTGCTTTGGTTGCTGGCTGTGGAGTAAAGGAACATTTTATGTTTCTGTGTTCGCATGTATTTAACTGGAGGAGGGTGTTGTAGGTGCAAAGTCGAGACCTTGGAGCGCTGGCTGATGAAATGTTTAAGCAGCACCGTTTGCCAGTGTTTTCCTTTTCTTACACAAGTGTACCTTTGGCTCCAGCGGTGGGTGATAGCTCTAGTTCAGCAATGTTGCTGCGTGCAAATGTATACTTAGGAGCATACTGGAGGGTAGCAGAGCATTACAACACAACAAGCAGTTTCTGGAATATTGTGGCCAAGGGTTTCCAGAGTGATGAAAGCAACAGGCGGTAGGATTTGGCAGCTGGGTGCTTTGAATGTTAATAACAGACAATTGCTATTTTTTTGGTATCAGATTGTGTACATATTTTATTTCCTATAACCACCTTGTAAGCAGGAACCATTTGGCAGATGAGACAGTATAGAGTGGGACTACCTGGCTTCCCCAATTCCTACAGCAGGTAAGTAGTTGAGGCTGAAACCTAGAGCTTTTGACCCAAAGGCTGGGGCTGGCACCTCTCAAATGTTAAAGTGCCAGCCGTGAGTGGCAGCTCTGGTTAAAATGCTGGCTGTGATGCAGTAGACAGGCCTGGATGAGGCACTGTGTCTTGTTGTTGGCCAGTGGACGCTATTGGAGTTGCAAGTGTCTGCACCGGCTGGTGCATGGCTTACCTTCCTTGAATCTTACTTCCTAGATTCCAGACTAGAGACATGGAATATTCCATGTTGTCTGCTTCCTTCAAACTGCTGTGAGAACAGAGATGATGATGTGAAATCTTTGTCAGGCAGTGCAAGAATACTAGTGGCCTTTCTCCTCTTCTTTTCCTTCCAAATCCTTTCTCCTCCTGTCTTCCAGTTATTTTCCTCTGTTCCTGCTCTAACCTCACTTCACCCTTACCCTGTGTGTGTGGCAGCCAGTCACCTATGTAGCCTTAGCCTGTAGGAGGCTGTCGGTTGTTGACCTTGTTGACAGATGGCTTGTCAGGAGGAGTGGTGCGCCCCCATCTAACCCAGCTGTGTCAGGTGAGTTTAGAATGTGGGCCTTTGGGGCTCACAGCTCTGTGTGCCCAGGGAATAAGTAGGTCACTTTTGAAGGTGTTCTCTTTCAGGGAAAGTGGAAGAAGGCTTTCTTTCCCTGGTCATCATTCCTGGGTGTGTGTTACACACCTGCTATTGAGAAATTTGAAGTGAGTGTAAAAGACAATCATATTCTATATTTCAAGGAAGTCTCAGACAGGACTGTATGGGCAGGACCAATGCAGTTAGCTTGGTTTTTTCACCTCTGTCCTTAGGGACTCCACACTGGATAGCGACCCCTGTTACAAAGGCATATTGTATGTGATGTGCTTTAGAAGATTGCATTACAAGTAGTGGTTATTCAGATGCTTCACTTTGAGGAGATCCTTCCAGAGGGGGCCTTGCAGCATGGCATGGTATCTGCGAGATGGAGCTACACTTTGGCAGGCTGTGTCCTTCTGTGTATTGGGGTGGAAACAACCCCTATCCAACCTCCTAAGCTGCAGGACAAGAGGCCACTTAGATTAGGAACCCTTGTTTTCTGAGCCACTGGAGATGCAGAGACTTGTGCTTGGGGTTTGTTGTAGGAAGAGGCCTCTTTCAAAATCAGGCTGTAGAATAGTTCAGTGTCAGACTTCGAGCTGCAGAGTCAAGTACCCCTAGAGCTAAGTACTCAGCTCTAGACTTTGCTAAATGCCCTCAGAGAGTTGCAGTGAGGATATAGGTACATACAGCACTTCATGCAGTCTCTGGATGGCTGAGTGCTGACTCAAATCGCCCCCCTTTGGATATTAGGTAATCTGTCATCAGTAGCTGAGGTCCCCTCTGGGCTTGGTACTGTAGTTGACCTTGGTGTCCTCAAAGTTCCTTCATGCGGGATAGTGGACCTGAAGGCGAGCAAGCCCTGGCTTCTCCAGGTCCTACCATCTTCAGCTTCCTGACCTTTCTGAGCATCTGCCACAGAGGCCTGGGGTGGACAGAGGTGGTATGTGGGGGCGTCCATGTCCCACAAGTGAGCTATGGGGAGCAGGCAGCGGAGACTGGGGTGTAAATGCCAGCCCGGGGCAGGGAGACCTCCTGCTGTTAGTTGCTATCACTGGATTTAGCATCCTGTGGAAGAGATAATTGGAAGAGTTAATTAGAGCTGTGTCCTGGGGAGGAAGCTCAGGCGAGTGGTGAGAAGACTGGGGTGACCGGCTTAGGAGCTCCGTCTCCAGCTGTGGTGGGAAGCAGCTTCCCCTGCCGAGCGTGTAGCTTCTGTCCATGTTAATGACCTGTTTGCTTTGTACTTCCGTCACAGCTTCCATCTGCAGAGAATTCTCAGCTGAACAGTGATGTCAGTGTTTGCTTTCCACAGTGTGGCCTGTGCTGCTCCTAGCGCTGCTTTTTTGGGCTCCCTGTAGCCTGTGGAAGGAGGCACCTGAGCCCCCCCACCCCAAGCTTCCTGGTCTTGTGTCCCTCCTGCTAGACAGTCCCGAGACCCACAGAGCTGGGCTACCTCTGGGCTGGGCACTGATTTTTCCCTCATGGCTGACCCTCATCCTTAAGAGCACCAACTCCATCATGGAATTGAGCCTTTTAAATGGTGTGACTTGGCTTCAGGTTTCGAGACTGCTCCAAAGGCCGTAAGGGAAGCCAAGCACAGCTTCATTTGGTGTTTTGAGAGTCGGAGTCTGTAGGTTTCATTGTGGACCACCTGCTGCATCTTGGTAAATTCGAGTGTGTGATGCAATGGAGCACCTTTGCATGACACGGGGGGCTCAACCCCAACCTGCATGCACAAGAGCAAACTGCCGACTCGTCAGCCTTGATGACCCCCACTGCCTTGGGAGCCTGTGCTTTGTGCTGGGTCAGCATGGATCTAATGCTCACAGTTACCGTGGAGATGTAATTCGCAGCCTCTACTCTTGTCTGCTTCAGCAGAGGCAGGGGTGAACCGCAGAGGAAGGAGCCCGAAGCCAGGAGTCCCACACACAGCTTGCAGGGGTTTTGGGTCTCTCAGCTCCGAGCCTGTGTGATTCTAACCACCCTACTCCTGTGACCTGGACACGGCTGCCTCTTCCAAGGCAGGGCGAATACTTACATGCTGCTTTGTTGAGTGGAGCCTCGCCAGATCCCTACCCCGTTCCTACCCGAGCTTTGTGGTTCAGACTGTTCATTTCTGACTTAATGCTTTTCAGGGTCCCTTTCACTGGGGTTGCCTTAATGAAATGACCTTTTTTTCCTTTTGCTCAAATGTCCTAGGAGAAAACTAGGAGTGGGCTGAATCAGCTCAGTGCTGTGCCTATAGAATGTTCCCAAGAGGAGAACTGGTGAAACATAAAGTAACTTAGTACAGTTAGGGATAGTCTTATTCTAGGAGACCCACACCCATGCAGCTGCCTTTTCCACAGCCTTTGTCTTTGCTGGGGTCTTGCCCTCGTCCTCTCCCTTCATTCATTCTCATTGTTCTTATTCTTTTCAACATGGCACCATGATTAAAAGACCTTGCTGTCTTCATCAGACCATACAGTGCCTTTCTGCTCATAGTAGGTGCTCATTAGACTTTAATTCAAGTCACAGAAAATGACTGACTGAGAGCCACATAGGAGGTGAGGCAGGATGCATCAGCACATGCACAGAAATAATCCTGATGTCTGGGTTCCTTGGCTGGGAACATGGTTGTGCACAAGGGCTTGCTCGTGATGTGCAGACTTCCTGTTGTGCAGTGGTGCCTGGAAGTGTGCTCATCAGAAATAAAAGGAACTGGGTGGATGTAAAGAACGCAGTGTAGCTGCACTTGCAGCTAGAGCATTTATGCCCCTTTCATGGCAGTTTTCAAAAGCTGCAGTTTTTATGGGGGTGGTGGTTCCTTAACTGGCCTACTCTCAGAGCCTGGCCTGGGCTGCATCTGGAGGCAGAGCTGCCTCTCCAGCAGATGGTCGCTACCAGCTGCTGTGCCTGTGAAAGCTGCCTGTGTTGGAGAACTGAAAGTCCATCCAAAAGTGCTGGCCTGTCTAAATTTTTGTGATCCTTAAGTTTTTAATTGTGCGCTTGTTTCTCTGGTCTGTAATTTGGCCTCTTAGAGTAAACTAGAATGATTTTGAGAGGTTGACTACATAGATTAGCAGGCTTTGGCTACTTGCCGGGAAACTCTTGCTCTGTAGAGGGCTTTAGATCTTACAGAATATTCTCCTGTGATCTCTCTCAGATGCTCCGTACTGAAATCTTATGAAGTGAGTTGAGCTCTACTTTACAGATGAGCTCCCTGAGACACAGAAGGAGTGGGTGTGGTCTTCCAGCCCCATGTAACTAGTGCACAGCAGACCCCAGAAGTAAGTCTTGTCCTGACAGACAGGGGCGATAGCTGCTCGCACAGTGCCATCTCCTTCATTCTCCTTTCCGCCTCCCAAGCCCAGCCCTGCTCAGAAAACCATTTCTCTGAAAAGGGAAGATTGCATTTTTGGATCAGAAATGCGTGCATCTGGACCCTGACAGATTCGGGACCACATGCTGTTGCAGCCTCCAGGGCTGTCTGTAGCTTGGGACATGTGGCCAGGTCATCTAGAGCATTTATCTATGGAATAAAGTACAGTGAGAGTCAGGCAGTTTCCAGGCATTTGCCAGGCATCTGCCATTTGAGTGTGGAGGTGGCAGGCAGCTTCCTGCAGAGGCCTCATCCTTCCTGGGCCCAGGGCTCTGACCCTGGGCAGATCCCCTCTTCAAGTTAGCTTCAGGTTCTGTTTCCAACCCTATCTGGTTGGTCTCTATTCATCTGAACAGACATTTAGTTAAGTGCCATCAAGGTGCCTGACACAGCTGAGGAATAGCTGGCTGTTCCCAGGGCAGCTGAGACTCAGCCAAACTAAGCTTCTCCCTCGTGCTTCCCGTGTCTGCTGGGGGACAACCCGGTGGTGCTCACCTGGGTTGCCAGTGTCAGGCTTGCCTGGATCTTTACCCACTCTCATCACTGTCCAGCTCTTCAGCTGTGCAGATGCTGCTCGCCGGGCTCCCTGTCCCCACCCCAGCCGTGTCTCTTCCCTGTGGACACATCAGCCAAGTGAGTCTAGCACACTTCTACTTCTGGTCACCTGTTCTCTGCACATGTGGTCCATACCATACCATTTCTCCTTTCACAACCTGGGCTGAGCACATCTCCTGAAACCAGGCCTACTCTGCTCAGAAATACCCTCCCACCGTCGGAACAGTGCCATTTGTTTAGGGTTCTTTTACAGTGCAAAGTAAATAGTGTCAGCGTGATCCAGGTGTCGAGAGTACCATTGTCTTCTTCTCTGGTCCTTTGCAGTCCCTGCGTGGTTGACTAGCCTTCTCCAAGGCCAGTGGAACAGGCTTGTGTGTAAACCTTTGTTTTCAGACAGTGTAACTAGCTCACCTCACCTTGTGTCGCTTGAGATCTTTGATGAGCTGACCAAAGGAGAACAGGCAGTGTCCTCTCCTTCCCAGGAAAAAGGCAGCTAGTCAGTATTTTAGGGGCTGCTTTGGGGCCTTGTGTGCTGTTTGGTATTAAGTGCTTACATTTTACAAATTTCATGTTTTTGTCTAATTTATGAATTCAACACCTCTCCCATTATGTAGATGAGGTATTCAGGGTCAGAACATCAAACTATTCTGGGTGCTGGATTTATTTATAGTTAGCAAAAAAAAAAAAAAAGTGCTTACAAGATTGAGGCCAAGCACATGTTCTGGTCACTTTACCTTTTCCATGTTGCCATTCTGAAGGCGATAAATCAATACATTAATGGCAAATGTCTGGGAAAATAGGGCAAATTTACTGTGTACATATGAACACAAATACATGAGGTTTCATTGCAAGTGGTCTTTTGCAAGAAAGGTAAACATTAGTGGGAGTTCCCATGACAACAAATGGAGTTGAAGTTCAGCATTTTCAGTAAGGGTGACTGTATATCAAAGAGTGTGGGGTCCTCTGTTATCAGTTCTTCAAGGAAACAGGCTTGGATTAGATATCCCTTGAATGCTTTATCTCATCCTCCAACTTTGCCTTCCTGGGAGGCTTGATAAAGACAAGAGGGTCCAGTTGTCCTTACTGTCACCCAGAGGTGGGGCTGTGTGTCTTCTGACCTTGCCATAGGCCTCCTCCCTTTATTTTCATGACTCAAGTTGGGGAGGGTCCTTTTTGGGTTGAAGGCACACAATACCTGTACATAGTGAAATGATTCTAATCCATAGTGATAATCATGTACATTGTGAAATGATTATAATAGTCTGGCTATGGAAGCGATCACAATAGTATAGAAATGATATAATAGTATTACAGTAGTATATAATGTATCCATCACCTCACAGAGTTACTGCTCCCTTTCTGCTGGTGGCAAGTACCTAAAATCTCTTCTCAGCAGATACCCTGGATACTGCACAGCGTTACTAATGTAAGTCCTAGAGTTCATCATCCCCCAGCTCTGAAACTATGTGTCCTTTGACCTCACCTCCATTTCCACCCCGTGACCACTGAGCACTGTCTTGTTTTCTGTTTCTACATGTTCAAGTGGCTTTTGTTTTTTTGATCCATATATAAGTAAGATCATGAATTTATTATTATTATTATTTTTTTTGCTGTCTCTATGCATAATACCCTCTGGGTTCTTCTATGTTGTGGTAAAAGGCAGCACTTTCCTTTCTTGAGGCCAAATACTGTGTGTGTGTGTCTGTGTGTGTGTGTGTGTCTGTATGTGTGTCTCCTGCAGTTTCTTCTGCTGTTCATCTGGGAGGGACATCTTAACTGAGAGAGCGAAGCCAGCTCCTGGTAGCATATCACATGAGAGAAACAAAACCAAGTCTTAACTTGAAACGTGTAGCCCAAATGCCCAGAACCATGAGAGAATCTTCCCGATTCCTAGGGCCAGCAGCTCTGGGAAGGTGATGGAGAGCAGGCGTGGCGCGGTCGAGGGCTTGGGTACATGTGTTTGGAGAATTAATGTGTTCTGCTCATCGTGGCTCTCCAGCTCAGGGCCTGATGGGCTGTTCTCCCTCTTGTGGGGCTGAGCTCCCTCTCCTCCACCTGCGGCCAGGGCTGACAAGAGTGTCTCAGACAGAACTCAAGACATTAAATATTTAATTGAATGATTTTACTGTGGGGATATTGTGACTGGTGGTGAAAACTAATCACCTGCCTTTGTATCAGGCCCTTAAGAAGCAGCTCTCTGTGTAAACCTGTAAATGTCAGAGTCACAGTGATGGCACTAGCCTCACTGTTGCCTCTGCTTGGGGGTTTGTGTGGGGAGTGGGAAAGGACAGTTGTCAGAAGTGGTCCTGATGGCTGGGGGTCCCAGGTGACCGGGGAGCTACTCTGTTTTTCTTAGCCTCCCCTTAGTTCTCCAGAGCAATGTGGGAAGGGCTAGAAAGTGGCTGAGGATGGCTTCTGAGCTGGACTTGTGCGATGGGAAAATCTGTCCTCCCTGCTCAGCAATTGAGGATGCTGTTTCATTTGCCTGTTAGGGCTCAGGGAGGCATTGCAGCCAGTGCCGTGCCATTTAATTTAATTTTTCATGTAGGGAGAACAAAAAGTGTCCTGATGTTTTGAGTCCCCTCCCCGGCTTACTGCTGCTGTGCTACCAGGCCAGCTGTTCTCATTGCCAGGGCATCTGTGCTCAGAGTCTGCAGGCCTTGCCTTTTTTACTCGAGGAAGAAGACCGATTGGCACCCCTAGCTTCTTAGGTGACCCTGACCTGTGCTCCTCCCTGCATCCTCCGACAGGGATTTCAGGAGGCAGGAACAGAGGGCCTTGGAATGGGGGCATACGGCTGGCCTGGGATCATGCGAGTGAATAAACCAGCTGTGATGTGCTGGGGCCATCCACTGCCTGTTGTGACCTTGCTCAGCACCCTGGGAGCTAGAGTTGCCCTGGGCTCTCCATGAAGGCCATAGGTTTGCGTGAGGGAGGAGCAAAATCTTTCCCCTTAGAAGACCACCACTACTGCTTCGCCAAGGACAGAAAGGCCCATCTTTGGGTGCAAAGCCTTAACCACGAAGTGTCTTTGTGTCAGTTAGAGATGAAAAGTGGGAAAAAGCCCAAGCAGTGGAAAGAAAAGCTTGTGCTTCTTCTCCAGTGGGAAGACAGGCTGCCGTTCTGGCCCTTCTGAGGGAAGCACCTGCCAGGAGAGTGGTGCTGGTGACATGTGTGACTTAGCACAGAGTCACACACGTCCTCCATGATGTGGGTGTGGGGCCACACGACCAGGGCCCTCCAGTCCCAGGAGTCTGAACTCCGTGATGCTTATGTCCAGCCAGCTAGTGATTTAAAAACAACTTTAAAAAATAGGCTAAAAAGGCAAGTCCAGTTTATAGTATTTTGTGCAAATTTGCTGCATTCCTGTTTGCTGTCCTGAGCTTCTCCCAAGTTCCACAGCTCTGTGGTCTTCTTCTTTGCCCTCTGCCAGCCAGTATTGTCTGGGTGCTGCCTGTGCCAGCCGCGGAGCCTCCAGTCCTGGTGGGGTAGACAGAAGGGGGAAAGGCAGCTGTGGGACAGTGTGGCGGTGACATTGAGGCACAGGGACCCAGCTCAGACAGAGTAGGGGGCCCAGGAGGTAGAGTGTAGAAGGCTGCTCATCCTGGGGGCCTCCCAGACCAGGTTTCAAGGGGCAGGCGGCCAGCGGGAGGACGGCGTGTGGGTAGGGAAGGGAGTGCTGTGCGCCCGACCGGGGGTGCTGGGAGCTGCCAGGATGCCTGTCACACGGAGTACAGAGTATATGTGCTGGCAGCCTGTGACAGCTTTGTTTCCTGTGAAGATTCTCAAGTGGCAGTTTAAAAGAACATTCACAGCTCTGCTGTATTGTCTGTTAACCCGCATAGATGTCAACTCTATAAAATCCTCCCCATGTGAATGTCAGTTACCTCCTGGTAACCATGTACGAGAAAGTTCGAGAAACGCAGACTTAGTGAACATTTGTCTGAACCATTCAGAGTAAAGCACTTAGTCCTTAGATCTTGCAGCCACCATAGCCTAAGATGCTGCCACTCTGCTCTTGTGCAGCAGTGTTGAAGATAATACAAAAGCCAGTGAGCCTGAGGTGTTGCATCTGTCCCCCTTGTTCCTGAGCTTGGTTTTTAGTGGATGCTCTGTATATCCCACCTTCTTTTCTGTCCTGTGAACACTGTGCATGCGCAGGCAGCTGTGGAGCAGGGAGGAGCTCTTGTGGGGCCGCATGTGTGTAGGGGAACCGCACATCCCAGGCACGGGGGGTGGGAAGCTGTGGTCTTGGACTCCTGACTCTCTGTCAGCCCGGCCGTGGTGTGTGAAAGGCAGGGTGGCTTCAGCAGCAGGGTCACCAACCCTCTCTGACAGCCATGCATGCTTTAGTTTTGTTACCTGTGCATTGTGAAAGATTTGGTATGGGGTCTGCCCTGTTGCTATCGTCACTGGCAGCGTGTCCTATAGTGGAGTACGGAGGCTGGTGACCGCTCTTGGTGTGAATGGAACCAAGGTCAGAAATGTGAGAAACGAGAGAAGGTGTTCTGTGTGCTTGTTCATTTGCCAGTGAAGATTGGTACCTGGAGAGTGGTGGCCAGTTCTCCTCAGTTTCCACGGAAGCCCTGGGAAAAGCAGTGGGGTTGGGACCCTACACAGGGCTGTGCAAGCTCGTAACCCTGTCTAAAGCTGAAGTACTTTGCCTTTTAGCTGCATGACCTAGGGCAGCTTGCTTACCCCGCGTGTGCAGAGGCAGTTGGAGAATATTGAGAGTGTTGTTTCAGGAGAAGGGCAGGCAGCGGCCTGTCTAGAAGGAGGGCTGTCATGGAATCCGTCTCCCAGAGCAGAGTCAGGGAGAGATGAGGGCCCAGGGGCCAGACTGCCTCTTGGGAGCATGTGCTGTGTGTGCTACATTTCCACCTCCAAGTGGAAAACTCACCACACAAAGTTGTCATGGACATCAAAAATAAAGCATGTGGATTGCTCAGCACATGGTGCTCTAAGGGAGCCATGGAACACGGGTTGGTCAGTTTTACCACATGACTTCTTGAATCTCTGAACTTCCAAACTGCTTTAATTCTGAGATGTGTGGTCAGGTAGGTAAGCCCTTGGGGGTACAGGGATGCAAAGTGGGGTCTGGGAAACCATGACCTGCAGAGGCCCTGTGTTCCTCTTGTCTCTGTAAAACATCTCAAATCCGAATGAGTTTTGCTGCTTAAAGCATTTATCTTTTGGAAATCTCTGGTTTAGTTGAGATTCCTTCTGAAGGACCAGATGACTTTTCAAGAACTTTCCTAGCTGCTGTAGTTTGCCAGTAACAAATGGAAGAACTGAATTTTAGGTCTTTCATAACTGATTGGCAAGGAAAATTAAAGTAAATGAGTTCAGGGAGTTAACGGCCACTGGGCCTCCGTGTTTGCTGCAGGCCTGAGTGGGAAGCCCCCAGGACCAGCTGGCCCTTTGATGGGTACTCCTGTTGGAGATGGAGGCAGGAGGAGGGGACCTTGCTCCTTGGCAGCAGCTTCTGGCTTCCTTCATGGGATGGACAGAAAGAAAGAAGTATCAGCCTGCTGGAACATCATTTTCTTGTGTCTGGTATTCCGAGACCCGATCCTGGGAAGAACATTAGGTGTGCATGCACGTTTGCCCTGCTCACATGTAGAGGCAGACACCCGCCCCACTCGGAGTAGACAGCATTTCCAGCTGGTGGTTTTTTCTTACATAATCCTGACTGGGAAAACATCAGGGTTTGTGGCAGGCCACAGGTCAGCTGAAACACTGGTTCTTAGGTGTAAATTTCTACGTTTAATCTGATTGTTACTGATTCATCCCTGTTCTTATAAAGGATTTCAGAATTTGAAGTGACAAAGCAAGCAAGATTTCTTTACAACGGCTCATGCAATTGCTCACAGAGTGAATTGAGAAAGGCTTATTTCTGCCCCTGATCCCATCAGTCTAGGTTCTAAGTTTGCCAGCAGAAACCTCTTCAGATTCAGAGAGAGAAGTTGTGAAAGATGTTAGGAAGCCAGAGGAGCCGTTCCTCTTTCTGTCTGGGCCCTTTACCTCTCTCACTTGTGGACCCTGTAGTATGGACTGTACACAACTCAGCACGGCCCTTCCAAGCTCGCCAGATCACATGGGGTCATCTGCTTCTACTTACCTGCTATTCTGTACCATGGACTCCTATGTTTTTAGGGCAAGGACTGTTTTATTTGGGAATCCTAGGTGTGTGTGTGTGGTAGGTGAGGAATAGTTACTGATTGTGTAAAAGAATCATCCTCTCCAATACAGGAGGCTCTTCCTTTTCTTCCTCTGCCCTCTTCTCTTTACCACTTAAATCCACGTCCTGTGGGTCAAGGTTTTAGTACCTGTTGAGGTATATGATGGATTAAGTTCATAGGCCCACAGGTGAACATGACTGCCTTTCATGGCATTGGAAATGGACTTGCTTCTGTCCCAAATAAACAAACAGCTGAGGTGTGAATGTCTTCTGGAATGTGCGCCTTTGGAAATCTGAGATGATTTTTCTATGTTCATGGTGCAGCACAGGTGAATGGTCCCCTCTCTGTATAAGGAAAAAAGACACAGCTGTTTGTTCAGAAGGGGAAGGACTGTGGCGAGCACGCTCATCCTCAGAGAAGCGCAGCCTCCACAGAATGATTGCTTCTGTCAATGTCGTGGGCCCCGTTAGTGCATCCTCAGTGGAGAAGCCCTGGGTGCACTGCAGAGGTCTGTGAGCCCCAGGGCAGCACAGCCCTCCCTACTGCAAGCTCTGTGCCCTGGGGAGGTGCTGCTCACAGCTGCCATTTCCTGGTATGTTCTGTGCAATGTACCCACTTGACCTGGGTGTTGGGTGGGTCATGTGTATTCTTTGCATTCCTTCAGTCTTTTTAGGGAAGTGGTAAAAATTATAAAATACTAGGTAAACTACCATCTAAAAAACCCAGATATTTTTATTTTTAAGTATTTCTAATTCCCATATGAAATGAGCCATTCATTAAACTTGTTGCAGGGTGGTGGTCCCTGGTGGTGCCGTGCCAGCCCAGAGTGACACTGAAAAATGCCAGTGGTGCCCCGGGCTATCTGGAAAGAGGCAAGGTGGGCGGTGAGCTGTGGGGCCTGGGGAGAGGGAAGGAGCAAGCTTGCTGGCTGTTCTGTCAGCAGAAGCAGAAGTTGCGCGTCTGGTGGGCAGGCGGAAGCCTATGGGTCTGGAAGCCTATGGGGTCTGTAGTGGGGCTCTTGCCTTTGTTGTGATGCAGATTTCTTGCTCAGCAAGCCCTTAGCTCCCTCCTGCTCCTTTATCCCAGTCACAGTCACTTACCTCTGCAGACTGCTGCTGCTAGCCATGGTGGCTCTGCACAAGTGACTGTCGGGTCTCTGGGTTGGTGTCACGGATGTGTGTGTGCCCTTTGTGTAGCACGCAGATGCTGGGCACGTGGTTGTGTTGTTTCCTGATGAAACCACTGCTTGGTTCACTGACTACTGCTGAGGTCCATGGTGCTGTTTCTGTCAGGCTAGACCCCAAGTAGCAACTGAGACCACCAGGACAGACAAGATTGAAGCAAACAGCCAATTCTTCATTTCAGGCTGGGTACAACCTGGCCAAGGGTGAGAAAGCTGTTGGCCCTGAACAAAAGAAGGGGGTCTACTTTCCAGACTAGTTTAGGTAAGGGAGGGGGAAGTTCCACTGAGGAAGGTGGAAAATTTAAGTTTCTCAGGGGTGATTGGTGGGTCTGGTGCCTCTGTGGGAGGGAAGTGCAGGAGGACATCGGCATGTGCTGATTTACAGTGTAGCATTCTGTAGACTCAGGAGGTTTCCTGTAGGCCTGAGAAGTAGGCCAGGGAACTGTCCTGATAAACAGATTTACTTTAGTCTCTCCAGCTGAGTGAAGGGCTTTCTCTTTGAACAGACTGGTTGTCTGTTGGAGTTTTTCCCTTCAACTCGGGTGGGGTACAGTGTGAGGGACCTAACAGTTTCTGTTTAGAGCAGCCGTGACAATTGTGAGTTTCTAGGTGGGGCTGAGTGGCTAGTACTAGAAACCACTGGTGTATTTGAGGCCTGCAAGAAGCTCCCTTCTACCTGTTTCTCTTTGCTTTGGACTTACTGAACCCATGTAGACCTTGGCAAACTTAGCCCTCTGCCTGGAAAGACGGTCCTCGGGTAAGTGCTCGCCCTTCCCCACGTCTTCTCACTTCCCTCCGCCTTCCCAAGGAGATCTGGGGTCCTCCACCCCACCCTGGAGGTGTGAGAGCTCTGGGCATAGAGGTACTTGAGCTCAGCTGCTGGTGGTGAAGAACTCCTGGTGTTGCACCAAACAAGGTGACCCCTGGCTTTTTAGATTTTCAAGCTCCTCGATGCTGAAGGTTCTCTAGAAAGTGGCCTTGAGAAAGCCCACCCGTTTCTGCCGAGCTGCCATTTGATGGGTGCCTTGTCCTCCTTTATCCTCAGCCAACTGACAGTTGTCATGGCAACAGACCTGCTCCTGAGAAGGCTTTTCTAATAGCCTTTTTCTAATAGCCTAATTTTTTGTAAAAAATCACAGAAGGGGACCTGTTGCTTCCTGAGATTCTTAGTAATTATCTTCTCAAAAAATATGCTGTGTGTATCAGGGACATTTTAATGGGCCCTGTTCTGTCCTTTGGGGAATCTTTGAGGTCCGTGTCAGCCCCAACTCCTCAAGACGTTACTGTTTTGCCTTCATCTTTTTTTCTTCAGTGCATATTCTTACATGTAAGAACCACCATTACCTTCTTGTTAGTAATGCCCTGCACATAGTGGGTGCTTGAATATTTAATTTTATTTGAAATGCAGGAAGAATAGACATGCATTGGTCTAAATACAGGTATTCTTAGTTAGACTAGCAGTAAGCTATATTCATTCTCTTGATGATCTTGACTCTCAAATCAGGCAGACACTTTCATACCACCAGGCAGAAGGAATCTACAGGAGTCTATAAAGTGTGCAGAAAACCTCTCATTGCCAGCTGCAGGGAGCTCAGATTTTGCTCAGTTAAGAGTATCTGCTTTCCAATGTAGGGTGTTGTCCAGTATTTTCTGCCTTTGTTTCCTCTGTATTTGAAAGTACCTGTTGACTCTATTCTGGGTCAGGTACCTTGCTGGATTGCTAGGAATTCAGGGATGGCTTGGATCAGTCTCTGTCCACAAGGAGGGCGCATCCTGCTGGTGGACACAGGCCACTGGAGCAGTGAGCCCAGGGCTCCATGTAGGTGAGACAGCACAGGGGGCAGTACAGCAGTGGGATAGGAGGCGGCGAGCCAGTGACCTCCCTGGTCCCTCTGCTTCTCTCTCTTCCTCTACACTCCCACCCTGTTTGCAAGTCCTGGAGGCCTCTGAGCTGCCTCTAATCATCTGCTAGGCAGAAGAAAGAAATATCCCAGGCACAGGGACAGGGGACCCTTTCTGTCCCTTGGTCATCTTGCATTGAGCCATTTAGCTTACAGTGTCTGATGCTCCCAGTCTTGTTCTCTAGACCCAGAGCCGTGCTTTCTCTCGTTGGTAGGAGGACATCTGTTAGAGAGACTGGGTTTTGTGGGAGATGAAGGTGAGGGGAGAGGAGCTTCAGCAGTAGCCTATCCCAGCTGCAGACCCAGATGTCCTTCAGGGGTGATGTTGCCTGTGTCGCTCCCCAGAGTCCAGGACACGTGGTCCACCTTTCTCCTCCGGAGCCTGTGTGTGGTGGTGTTCTTGGAGCTGGGGAAGTGCGTCCACTGCTGAGATCTTTGTGTCTCTTGCACACAAAGTGTGGTGGCTGGTCTGGTGCCAAGCTGTCATCATCTGGCCACTCGTTAAAAATGCCATATCCCAGGCCCACTACAGGCTTTCTGAGTCAGGGTCTTCACACTAGCAGGGCCCTCTGCTGATTGGACACACAGTGAGATTGGAGCTGGAGCATCTTTAGTACTGTGGTGAGGCTTTAGGGCTGGGATAACTAACTCTGGGGAGGGCCTTCTGTTTTTCCTCAAGCCCAGAACCAGCCGCAGACCTCTCAGTATAAGACTGCAGGCATCTATCAGCACCTCATCACTGTTAGCCCAAGAGATAAAGCCCATGTATTTGCCTGCCCTGTTTTTGTCTGCTAATGACTCATCAGTGAAAACAGAACAAACAAAGCGAATAGTTTTTGCCTAGATCTCAAGAGGTGAGAATCAGAACCCTGATCATTCTCCAGGGGGAGGAAAAACTCTGGAGCACTTGAATGAACAGCTGTGGGCAGCCACTCCACCTACCACACTGGCAATCAATCAGCCTTCACTGCTCCCCTGGGGCTGGGCAGTGACCTCAAAGAGAAGGAGCAGGAAGCACATTGTGTTACCCTGGTGCTGTGCCTGCCCTCAGGACACTGGGTCAGCATCTCCATCCCTGTGCGCAGCTTCCTGTTTGGGTTAATTGATGACTGGATGCTCACACGTAGACTGTTCCATAGACCACTCCAGACCACTCCGGGAGAGTTGTTTCCCTTATTTGCATGTTGGTGGAGCGCAGTGCAGTTGCTAAGTGGGTGTGAGGAGGATCAGGATGCCAGGAAGGAGGACAGGAAGAGGAAGAGGGCAGTGTGGAGTACCAGGACCACCTCTTGGGGATCTGTAGTGTGAGAGCATTTTCATGGAAATCAGGCAGGACTGAGAGAATGGGATTCACATTTTTATCTTCCAGTCATAGCACTGGCTTCCAGCCATGACAAACTGTTCCTGTTGTTCTGGCCTCTATGGACCTACCTCAAGGTTTTAGATTTTTAAGTAAAATTACCCTCCCCCTTCTTTAGAGATAGGTAATAACTATTCAGCTGGGGTCATTTTTTGCCAGGTTTTGACTGGGGAGTACTTACGTTAGCCTGAGCAGTAAAGAGGCTTCCAGAAGTTCTGATAATTTGTGGATATGCTACCTGACCTTGAGACCCAGTTTGGAAACTAGAAACTGGTTTCCACCCTTGCATTAACCCAATAGGAGAGGGTAGGGCTTGCAGAAGGACCGGCTGTATCTGTCGATTGCCGGCCTGCCTGAGCTTTATGCTGCTGACTCTGCTTGGTAAAGCCACCTTCTCCACACTGGAGCGTCGGTCTCTGTCTCACCTCTGCTGAGATCAGAAGCTGTGCTCACATTCACTCAGGAACTGTACAGGGAATGGGTGGTCGAAGAGAGAAAGTGGGGAGGTGGAGAGAAAAGTAGGATAGGGTCTGGTCCAAATGATCTTCGATGACTTCAGCTAGGAGATTAGCGGCAGGAGTGGGCCTCATGCCCCTAACTGTACCCCTCTGCAGGGCACTGGGCTTCGCTGTGCCATTGGGGTGTGTAGTAGGCATGGAGAAGAGGGGCGGTGAGAGTGAGCAGGAACTGAAGAGCCCGTGTCACAGGGTAGAACCCCTGTGCTTAGCAGGTCTGCAAGCGCCCACCTAGAAAGGTTTACTGAGCATCTGTTGTGTCCAAGTGTTTGCAGAAAGAAGGATCCTGGTTCAGGTAGGCAGGGGTGACTATCCCTGGGAAGCTGTGCTGCAGAGGACCATCAGTAACTGATGAGGTGATTTGGCGGGGAAGGATTCTCCCAGAAGTAGGAAAGGTCCCCTATGTGAATAAACACCCTCTGCCTGGTGAAGGTGGCAGGGGCAACTCCTGCCAAGGCCTGACAGTGCATCCTCAGGAAGAGCCAAGCACATTGGATGAGGAGCAGCCAGCTGTAAGTAGTCCAGCAAGGAAGTGGTGGTGTGGCTTGGATATGGCTGATAAAACAGATATTCAGGTAGGAGGACTCTTATTTTCACTATGTTATAGGACTTCCTGCTTGGCCAAATTTTTCTGTCGGTAGTGACTACTGGCAACAATGAGGTGTCCCCAAGAATGGAGTGGTTAAAAGTTCTAACTGTGGACTGTGCACTGGTTGCCAGTCCTCAGTTCTCTCTCTGTACCTGCCTTGTGATGAATGACACCCATCGGAGGAGTATCATACGGCTTTTAAACGAGTGAACACAACATGCCTACATGGGTCCATGACGTTGACAGCACACAGTAAATTGTAGCTATCCTTGATAATTTAGAAGGCAGCAAGATTGCTTCTGAAAAGGTGGTGGCAAAGTCCACATATTCTGGCATAGTTCAGGAATGTACACGGGCATCTTAAAGGAAGACGCTAGGTCTTGGGCCAGTAGCACACAACATGACCTGATTCTAGGCACTTGAGGTTTTGAGGGCTCATGTTTACCCCAAGGAGGCCTGGTTATCTGCAGAAGCACAGCAGGGGCCCAGCTGGAGGGGCAGCAGCAGCTCCCTCTGTAGAGTGCCAGCACAGGTTCACCTTTGGGGTGGGTCCCCCAACACCATTTGCTGTCAGGCCACTTTCTGAATTACCTGATGTGCCAGGAAAGCTGCCAGGCAGGGAGATAATGCCCAGCCCCAGCCACTGTGGGTAACTGTCTACTTGACAGTTAAGTTTTGTGTGCAAGAAACTGATGTGTGGTTTGTGCACCAGGCCACATCTGCTTTGCATCGAGTTGCTCAATCCTGACTCTAGCCTGTGTGGCAGAGACAGACCATGCATGGTAGTGGGAATTCACAGTGGTAGATATCGGGAAGCCAGCCGGCATTTCCTGGGTGACACCCCCAGGGGCTTTGCGACCAGGCACCATTCCATCGGAAATGAAGGCAGGGAGGCATCTCTGTTGGAATGTGTCCATCCTGTCCTGGTCTTCCGAAGTGTGAACGTGTCCCTGTTTTCATGTTTCTGTATTACCATTCTCGTTTTGTTTTGAAACAGCAGCAAAGAAAGAGGAATACTGGTCTTTGTGGCTGCCAGTACCATGCATGCCAAAATCTCATGCTTGCTGGTCTGAAGCCGCCAGATGGTGGTAAGAGGGTGTGTGGTTTTGTTTCCTCTGCTTTTTGAAAAGTTGTGAAGTGGGAGAAACCAAGAAGTGGGAGATGGGTTGGAAGATTGTCATCTGATAACAGCTTGTGGGGTCTTCCAGGCCCTGTGTGGACACAGTGGTGCCTTCCAGCATGGTGACGCCCACACTCCATAGCATTTGCGGAGTGCATAGTATTAACCACCCTGTAAACACCAGCTGGGCTGCCCGTTACACACTCACCTCCGTGCAGCACCCGCAGGACAGTGTGTAGAGCAGGAAATTCACGTGTTGTCCTCTTCCTTGGAGAGCTGCTGTCGTGGTTGAAGGGAAGTTGTGTTTCCTTTGTCAGGGTACAGTGAGAGTTTAGTTTTGAAAATCTTTTCCTCCCTTTTGTCTTAAAGAACCTCTTTCTGTGGCTTAAAGTACTACTCACGTTTCTCATCTGTTAGCTTCCTTGTCATCAGAGTGTATTGCAAGAAATTCTGGTGATGGTTTGGGTAGTTTGGTGGCTGTCTCCGTGGTCATATGTGCACCAAGGACTGCAGTGACACACCTGACCGGTCACTGGCCCTGTGAGGGGAGGCCCCTGGTCCAGGGCTGCAGCAGCAACTTGAAATACCAGCAGCTGGCTGCTCCTCCACCGCTCCTCTCCCTGGGGTTAAATGAACCTAGGGCATTAAATGATGCAGTCTCCTCCTAGTTGTCCATCGCTCCATGCCTGAGGATAAAAATAAAATGCTGATGAAACTGAAAGAAGCATGGTTTGTTTATTTGATGTTTTTAATGTTCTGAGCACCAGCTTTGACCTTTGGTGAAAATGACAGTCCCTGACAGAAGCCAGCTGCCTCCCCAGTAGGCAGGTGGAGGCCTCCGAGGCATTTCCTTAGGCAGGAGCAGCAGCTGCCTGCTGGCCAGAGGCTTAGAGATGCTGCTGTGTCCTGCGGTCAGCTTTGGGAGGCCCCTCCGGCTCCAAAGTCATCATGGGAGCTCATTATTCTCAATTCAAGAGATGATAGGGTCGCTCTAAGGACGGGGGCTGCCTTCTCACTTTGCAGCACAGTAACCAGACCCCGGTAGCGGTAGCGTTTCCTGAACCATGTTGCGGACAGGAATGCTGTCCTGTGTCTGCTGCAGCATCTTGGCTATCAGGAGGAGGGGCCCTGGGCCCCAGCTGGGAGGTCACCCAGGGCTGCACCCCACAGAGCTCCCAGCAAGTGTGCCACCTGTAGCTGTGGCTGTGCCCTGGCCTGTGGCGCCCTGGCCTGCAGCCTCGAGTGCTCCATGTCCGTTGCCTTCTTGCTCTGGGCGGGGCTGCCCACCTACTGGCCGTTGGCTTTTGGTCCTGGGACCGAATCTTTGTGCCAGGTGGGTCATGTGTAAGTACTGAGCTCCTTCCTTTCCACTGTCAGAATTCAGGCTCACACTCTGAAGCTATTTTGGAACACGTTTCCTCTTCCTTTTAAATGTTGTGTACTGTCACTTAACGTTGCAAAAACAAAACGAAACAAAACAAAAATTTCCTGAAACAGACCAGGAAGACTGTGAAAGGAGGGTTCCCAGCTTCATGCTCAAACTTGACATTCACTGTTGCATGGTCTTAGTCGTGGTGAGCTCCGGCTTCAGGTGTCCCCCAGGGTGACGGATGGTAGATCCCGCCAGGCCCTGCTTGCCTGACCAGAGCGGCAGCTGATGCGCACTGAGGCAGCTTCGGGGATGCGCTGCCGGGCCGACTTCCAGCCCTTGCCCGGGTGAAGTGACACCTGCTGTTCTAGCACTTGAGGGCTGTCTGAGAACAGGCCTGTGAGGAAGGACAGAGAGAGACACCATTTCCCTGTGTATTGACGTGGGAAAGCTAAGCCTGCCTGCCATTGTGGACATGGCTCCAGATGGCCCTGGTGTCCCACCACGGTCGTGAGCACTGGCTTCACAGGCAGTTCTCCTTTTCCCTTCTTGGCTGGAGGAAGCTTATAATGCAGCTTTTGGAGCTCTGCAGTATAAAACTGAACAGCCAAAGGATATGTAGGGCCTGGGACATCTTTAAAAGCTGTGTCACTGAGGGCAGCTGCTTGTCTGTTTTGGAGGGATTGGGGCAAAGGGGTCCAGGCTCTCTGCAGTCAGCTGGCTGGGGCACCTTCCTGGCGTGCACTCCGGCTTCTCCTTCCTGGCCTTTGCTCTCCTAATGAGTAAGAAGAAATAATTCCAGCTTTCATGGAAACCACCCTTTGCACTGTTAATTTGTGTGCTGATTTGCCAGCTCCTCTGAAAAGGCCAATATGAGATGTGGAGGAAGAAGGGTGACTATGGGTGGCTAGTGTATTGTAATGGATGAGGCAGAGCCCAGCATGGCTAATCCTGGCCTCTGTCCTCTTGGAGGATTTGGCTGATCATTGCTGCACCAGAGTTCTCTAATTTGCCTGCTGATGTCCCCAGTGCTCCTGATTTTTCCCATAGAATATACCAACCCCTGCCATTAGTAGCTCACGGCTGGTGGCTTCTCCTCCCTGGGTTGGAGACTTAACCAAGAGTATGTGCTCCCCAACTTGCATGTGCTGGTTGTATGACTAGCATTAAATAATTTAATTATGAGATGAATGAGTCTTTGGACTGAGTATGAAAATCAAAACCTGTTGTTTCTGTAAAGTAAATGCTTAGAGTAAAAACAAGTTGTTTTACAACAAAAAGATGCCATCAGATTACATATGGATGAAGCGCTGGTTAAAAAAATTGGGGGGAGCTGGTGACACGGCTGAGCAGTAGAGTGCTTGCTTGGTATGGGTAAGGCTCGGGATTTTACTGCTGTACCATTAAAAAGGATTATGAACAAGAGATAGTAAAAATAGAGGGCGCTTGTATTGCTTTATAAGAAGTCCCCACCGGAACTCAGAGTGCGTTTTGGTAAGACAAGGTCTGCTGCTGTGAACAGATCCTCGCTGTGCATGTGGGCCAGGGCACAGGCAGGACACACCGCTGGGGCTGCCTCCAGTTTTGTGCCTGGTCTTGTGACCTTCAGAGACATCTTGGCTGCCTCACTGTGTGTCCAGATGGAGTCCCAGGGCATCAGAGGTTGGAGGTCACTCTTCTTATCCACAGCTCCTCCTCTGCTGGGTCTCCAGGCCCCTTCCGAGCCTCCCACAGGGTGCAGGGGGGTGGGTCTTCAGCGCCTTAGCTCCTGCCCAGTGTGAGCTCTCAGGCACCCCTGGTACTTGGATATTTCCGGTATTTTGGAGGTGAACATAGCTGCTTCCCTTTGAATTAATGTCACCTCAAATCTGACTTTGTGGAGGATGTCAGGTGTGTGTTTTTAAATTAATGTTTCTTTAATGGCAAGTGAGATATTTTCTCTATTACAAAAGCACGAATTCCAATTACCTCCATGTTTATGAGGCTGGGAGGCAGAGACCTTAATGGCTTTGGGACTGAGTGTCTGAGGGAGGCCAGGAGTCACAGTTGGCGTGACATTCATGGCTGTGCGGGCCCAGCCGGAGTCAGTGATCCCTCCTTGTGGGAAGAGGACATGGCGTCCTGCTGGCATTGCTGGTTGTCCTGCAGGGGTGATGGGTGTTCCGAATCTTGTGTGTAGGGACCTGGTGCTGTGACTGGAGCCCCTTGCAGAGCTCCTGGAAGAACCCTTCAGTGGGTCTCACTGGCTCCTGCTTGGCCTTCCACAGTATTTGTCCTGGAGGGACTGCTGAGGTGCACACTGACTTACTCTGTGTGCTTGGACCAAAGCCTCCCCCAGCGCTTGCCCTGCCTGAACCAGAAGCCGGCCTGACAGTGGCTGCATCTGTCTTCACTGTGGGCGGAGGCTGCCTGCCCATCAGCCCTGCTGTGAGGGACAAGGCCATACCTGCAAATGAGGTGACCTGGGGGGTGGACGGTGCCAGCCGATGGATGCCACAGCTCTCTCTGTAGCAGCACCATGGCAAGTGGCAGTCAGAAGGGTTTAGCTACGTGGGGCTGTTGGGAGGAACACTGGCTCTGGGGCCTTTGCTCTCTTTATTTACTCCTCAGTCCCAAAACTGCGTACGGAACAATCTGTGTTCTGTTCATGGCGCTAATGTGACTTTGTCCTCTGCTGGGAATGTCTTGAGCTTGCTGTAGTGGTGAAGAGTCCCTGGGTACTGGGCAAAGCAGGGTTTGGCTCCTAACTGCCCCTTGACCAGCTCTTGTGGGCCTAGCATGTGTTTCCTCATAGCAGGCCGCAGCGCCTCCCACGTTGCCTCCTGGCCTAGTCTTGTCTTCACTGCCCTGGGCACCGCAAGGCCCTGTTTCCTCCAAGTGTCACCTTGGCAGACCAGCCCGTTCTCTTCATTGACTGTTTTGTGCTGCTTTATTATAAAAGCCTCTGCCTGTGGTGGGAGAAAGGCCTGGCCTGTGCCACACTGAAAAGAATTCAGATTTGGGCCATAAATATTTGTGTGTCCCTAAGCAGCAGCATTGATGGGTAGCTTACATTTCTTTTTGCAACAAGTGGATTCCTGGCTCTGGGAGGAAGTGCAGGGGGATGCTGCTCCCTTCTGCTGATGAGAAACAGAACTAAATCAAAATAACTCTAAAAATAGGGAAACATGGTTGGGTGTGGCAGCCTCGTATGCTTGTGACCCCAGCATTCCGGGAGGCTAACGCGGGAGAATCACAAGTTCAAGCCAGGGCTGGGCAACTCAGCGAAATTCTATCTCAAATAAAATTTTAAAAAGGTCTAGGGATGTAATTCAGTGCAGAGGCCCTGAGTTTAATCCCCAGCAAAAAGAAACAAACCAAATCAGAAATGTCTGCTCTTTGAAAATAGGAGTTCAAGGCATACAGGGAGGGCAAGTTCGGTGAGGTGCCTGAGAGGTCGCTGGGGCTCAGGTTCTGTCTGTCTTGGGGCCACAGGACGGGCCTCACTCAGGCAGGTGGCCCGTGCCGTAAGAGTGGTGCACCATGGTGGCTGGGCAGCCTGCTTCCTTGCTCCTGTCCTGCGCATCCCCTTGATGTGTTTTTCTTTAGGTCAGGAACACATATGTGGCTCCTCTCCAAGTCTTGTCCCCATCCCAAAACAGCCACTGCCAGAGGGATGGAATGGGATCATGTGAGGTGAACGGATGCCGGGAGTCAGCTCTGGGTCCCTCTGCGTGCTCCTTACTCCCAGGTCTGCATCGAGCAGAACAGTTCACCTGGCAGTGTTCAGTCACCGTCCTGGGAGCAGTGAATGTGTCCTGCACACCTCCTATCCGCAGAGGCATCCCTACGGGATTCAGCTAAGGATCTGGAGATAGGGATGTTGTCCCTGATGTCAGGGTGAAGGAGGCAAGGGGACCAGCCAGAGAGAGGTTCCTGTGACAGGCAGAGGTCGGAGGAGAGGCCAGAGCTGGGAAAGGTGCAAACTGAGTGCAGGAAGGGCCCATGAGGCAAGGCCTGCAGGCAGCCTCTGGGTTAGGAGTTGGGGCAGGTGGGGAAACAGGTTTACCCAGAAGCCTCCAGAAGGAGCTTGGTTTTGCCTGATGAGACCTGTGTTGAATTTCAGATTTCTAGATCTGCAGTGTCATAAATCTCTGTCACTTTCAGGCCCTGTGTCTGTGCAGTGCAAGTGGGAAACTAACTATCCTTTCTTTAGGCTGCGTTTTTATAAGATCTTGTATTGGTTTTAACCCTTCCTTTTATAGTTTGCCTGTATAAGGTACACAGATATGTGTGGAATAGGTAACCGACAAGCTAATTCCTGATGCAGCCTCCAGGGGTCAGCCTGTTCGCCACTGGAAATGTTGATTCCTTCCTTCAGCACCAGTGCTGCCCGCTGGGATTCAGGGGTGCGGAAGATCTTGTCGGACTTAAGCAGCGGAGTCCCTCAGTCCCACCCGCCCCTTCTGTGGGTCCATTTCCCACTGTCAACTTGGGGTTCTTCCGGATTTCTCTGTCTTCTTTGAGCTCCAGCCAGTTTCCTCTGATTCAAAGCTGCTGATTTAAGAAAAAAAAATTTCTCACAAGGGTCAGGGTGCGCATAAGCTGTTGTTAAATGCTTACACAGATGGACCTATTTTAGGGGCCCCTGTTGCTGAGACTGGGTCCCGGGGCCCACGGGGGATGTCTGTGGCCTCCTGCCCTGGTGCTGGGTGGACAGAGACGCTGCTGTGTGGAAGCTTTCTGTGCAGTTCTTCGCTTCCTGTCCTCATCGAGCTGCCAGCCCCACACAGGCATGAGGGTCAGGCCTGGCCTGATGTTAGCAAACTGCTGGTCACACCCTCACACCCCACAGTGCAGTGGCTTCTGGGAGGCCCTGGGCTTCCTACAGGATGAAGTAGGTCTAAGGAGAGCATCTGGGAAGAACCGAAACGAGGGCAGAGAAATGGGGCAGAGGCGGCCTCTGAGGCGACCTTGTCCGCTCCGCTGTGTCTCCGGAGTCGGGCAGAGGTGGTTGTGAGGGCCTCCCGTCTGGCTCCTGATGAGCTAGGGTGAGGTCGGCGCTCATGGTGCCAGTCAGACAGCTCTGAGCCCAGCAAGCAAGATGGGTAACTAGCCGTGAAAAGCCCCGATCCCCATGCTAGTGTGCAGCGGAGTAACTGGGGCTCCCGGCTTGCCCTCCCCATGCCCTCCACTGCTAGGTGCTGTGTGGCTGAGTGGGCAAATGCACCAGTTGGCGATACAGCCCCACGGAGTTCCGCCTATCAGCCATACGATTATAAAAACTTCTGAAGTACTTCTCCATCTGTGAAATGGGCACAATAATAGTACCAGTACACCTGGCAGCGTCGTGAGGTTAAATGAGTCACTCTGTGCAAGGTGCTGAGGCCAGTGCTGAGCCTGGTGCACTGGTGGCTGTGTCCCGTGGGGTACCTAACCAGCTTCCTGTAGTGGGGCTGGGTTTCTAGCTTTTTGGTGTTGTGGACAACATTGGAGTGACTGCCCTCACAGGGGAGGATTTCCCTCACCCTCGGCCATGTCTTTGGGTTACATTTCTAGTATCAGGGCTGCTGGCCAAAGAGGGTGCTTGTGGTCAGGGCACTTCTGAGAGAGGGACCAGATTCTCTTGTGAGACAGGGTTAGTTTACACTCTTACCAGAGATGAATGAGTGTGCTAGTTTCTGGTGTGTCCAGCTTATTAACTTTTTATCAAGTGAAGGCCCAGAAAGACCAGGAGAGATTTCCCTGGGGATAAAGTGTTCCTCATCTTTGCTTGTCAGCAGTAAGAGCTCTGGGAAGCTGCTTCTGCGGGGAGGTGGGGCGAGCGTACGGGCGCAGCGCCCTCTGCTGGCTCCTTGTGGGAGCGGCGAGCAGGAGGTAGATGGTGTGAGGCAGGCTCAGTGCGACCCTTAGGCGCAAGTGCCAGGAAGCAAAGGGCAACATTATAACGTCTTTTGGCCCCTTAGCCTCGGGTGACACTTACTTTTTAGTCAGGGTTTTATACAGCAGTAATTTTCAGCAAGGGGTGCTTCTGTCACCATGAACATTTGGTACCATCAGGAGATGTTGAATTTAGGGGCGGCACCAAACCAAGAGGTCGGGGAGCCCAAGGGCGCTACTGCCCTCTAGTGGAAGGGGCCGAGGGGTGCTGCTCAGGGAGCCCCTCTGCAAAGGGCCCTGGGGTTAAGGTTGGGAAGCCTCCTGTTGAGGAAGGAAAGGAAGGATTGCCCCAAGGAAAGCGTCTCTTCACAGCTAAAATAAAGTCTAAAAATATTTATGTTTAAACCATGTCACCGTTATTATTACTGTTTGCTTATAGAAACCTGTCAGTTTTACAGGACAGGATAAAAACAGGTGGAACTAAAGCAACAAATTGGCATTTCTAGAAGAGAGGCCAGATAGAACCCAGGGAATGTTCTACGTACTGATAAGAGAGAAATACTTTTCTGTGGACTTGGTCAAACTGCTGTAAATTCCTGTGGCTTTTCCTTGAAGGCCTTGTCTGCTAAAAATAGTGCTGTATGTGCCTCTTAACCCTACTTTTGCAGTGCCAGTGTGTTGCTAGCTGTTGTTGATAACTGTGCCTTCCAGTGTTTGGTATGCAGTTACCACCTGAGGTTGCCGTTGGTGCCCCCTGTCCTCCGGATGCTGACTCTGGCATTGTTTCTGAGTGGGGAAGGGATGGAAGAACGCTAAAAGTCGTCTTAGAGAAGGGTGTGTCTGAAGGGAAAGTATGGCAGGAATTTTGGGAAAAGCAAGTTGTTCTGCAACTCCTTCCACGTTTGCTGAGCTCAAAGACACTGTCCCTGGTGTCAGCCAAAGCCACTTATAAAATGTTGTATTGTTTCATTTTTATTCAGCCTTGCTGTTCTCTGAATGACTTGCATTTTAGAGCACGTGTCTTGAAATAATTAATTGAAGCCCCTCCTTAGCCATCAAAATAATGTTGAGTATTATTTAGCCAGAAATGAGGATGAAAGAAATCTACAACTTTTCCCTGAACATCAGACACTGTTTTGATCATCTTCTGTGAGAAGTACTTTTTTCAAACTATAGGTCTCATTAATGAGTGGATTGTAGTTGATTTGTGAATCATAACTGGGATTGCAGAAAATCAGAACAGGAAATATCAGAGTTTGGGTGCTATTCAACATGTGGCCATATATATGTACATTTACATGTGTGTTCTTGTGTGTGCACACACATGTACGATAAGGGGCCTGGGAGGCAGTGGCCTAGTTTTACAGTGTGGTGAGAACTGGCTTACTTTTAAGATTCTCCAGTGATCTTGGGGCTTCCTGTTTGTCACCCATCCCTCAATTGTACTTCTGTTGCTCTTCTAGGTGGTACCCGGGAGATTGGCTCAGCCCTCACCAGAATGTGCATGAGGCACAGAAGCATAGAAGCCAAGCTGAGGCAGTTTTCGAGGTGAGGAGTGCTTCCCCTGATGCAGAGTGCACTTGCTGTTTCGTGTTGGGGGACCAGCGATATGCGCTATGTTTTGCACTGAGCAGAGCCCGTCTCCCACAGCCTGGGCTCCCTGACTTTGCCATTCATTGAATAAGCATTTGTTGGAGCCCTGCGGCTTGTCAGCCTGGGTCTAGTGCAGTGGTGGCAAACCTACAGCACATGTGCCACAGCAGGTCGTTTGTATCACTGAAAGCTCTTAAAAGGTTCGCCATCAGTGATCTAGGCTGGGGCTGCCACGGAGCACTGCCGGCCAGGCCCGTGGCATCCAGAGCCTGGGGTTCCATCTGGCTGTTTCAGTGCTTCTGCCTGCGTCTCTCCTCACCTCCCTGGAACTGAGGAGGCAGTGCATCCTGCTGAGGCATGCTGGGCCCCCACTGCCTTGCGGGAGCCTCTTGGAAGGGACGGTGGTATGTGCCACACTGTCCTGAGCCAGGCTTCTCCTGGAGCCCTTCATGCCACCTGCAGGCTTCCAGAGCAGGGAAAAAGGACGAAGCTGGCACAGGGCTGTGGGCTCACCAACACAGAAATGAAAACAAACACTGGTTCCCGAGCGGCATACACAGCAGCAGCTGGAGGTTGTGGTTGAGCGATGGCACAGGGTAAACTTGCGGTGCGCCTGGCAGGGCCTTTACCTCTCAGAGGTCTGGAAGCTGGCAGAGCAGCTTGAGACATCTCTGGATCTCCTCTGCGCCCCTTTCATGGCCCGGCAGTTAGTGTGCCCTGGTGGCTTGTCATCCTGAACACGCGCTAAAGCCCTGAGTCCCTGGGGACTCAAATAGCGCTGCGTCCCCACCCGCAAAGGTGTCATGAGGGGTGACGTGCAGCCCAGGTGGCTGCCCTTTGGGGAGCCCTGTTTCTGCAGCCAGGTTGAACACAAGTGCTGGGAAATGAGGAGGGGTCACTCTGGCCAGTCACGCTTATGCTTCTCCTAGTCCTTGCAGAAGCACCCGAGAACAGGGCAGCTCCAGCTGTGAGCACTGGCTCCTTAGGCTGCTTTGCTCGCCTCAAGGATGTGGTGTAGGTTTGTTGTGACAATTAAATATAAGCTTCACACACTCTGCTTAATCTCTCTTCTTTCTCTTTTGGCCAAAGTGCTTTAATTGACTGTCTGATCAATCCACTTCAAGAGCAGATGGAAGAGTGGAAGAAAGTGGCCAATCAGCTGGATAAAGACCATGCAAAAGGTACAGGGTCTCACGTCTGCTACGTCCTCACACACGGAAAGGAGCTGGGGCTGTGGTGGGTACTGCCTGCCTCTGTCACCTAAGTGTTCAGGACCCTCGCTGTCCTTGGTTCTCCTTAGAGGCATTTCTGTGTTGGGGATGAGAAGTCCAGAGGGATCCCATCACAGGACTGAGTGTGGTTCTGGGGAGCGTGAAACATCACTCAGCTGCTGACAGTGTGACTGTGTGGTGACGTTGTGGACACTGAGTTAAATGTGCATTGCAATGGCAGGTTGAATGCTAGGTGTTCACTTCTTTAAGAGTGTCTTAGTTACTTTTCTCATTGCTGAGACAAAATATCAGACCCCCACAGTTCAAACAGGAAAGGTTTATTTAGCTCAGTTCGTAGAGGTTTCAGTCTGTAATCCACTGGCTGCAAGGAAGGGTGGATGGCAGAGCAGCAATAGTTCATGGCGGTGGAAGACAGCAAAAAACAAGCAAGGGAAGCGGGAGACAAGCCTCTTTCTGTCCCTCATGCTGTATCCCGTCTACCAAGATTAGGGTTGTGTAATCCCAGCACAGCCCTACAAATCAATCACACACTCTAGATGGGGACATCTAGACACAAACTGTAAGGAAGGGGATATCAGGGCGCTTGGAAAGCCAGGATTCTGATGTGCTTACTTGGGCCGCCTGCCAGAACGTGCCGTTCTGTATCGTCTGGAGTGAACTGGTGTAGTTACTGTTCACGAACCTTGCTGGTGTGAGAAGGCACTTGCTGTTCCCTTTGCACAAACCAGCAAGACTTCACACTGAGGTCTGGTCCCGCGTTTGGGTTTTCCGGGCGCTCTTTCCGTGCAAGTATTACGAGATATACAGAGAGATAAATGCAGTTCTTACTAATGCAGGAGCTCATTGACTCCGTGGTGAGACGCAGCCAGCGACTGCTCCAGGGATGTGCAGGAGCCACTTTTCCATGGGCTGCGGACATAGGCCTCTTTTTGGCGTCAGAGAAGATCGATTTTGCCTGCTTCAGGCCACACCGTGAAACTTCATCCATGCCTCGTGGCTGGCAGTAGCCCCTGGACAGTTGTGCGTTCACACAGCTCTCTTACCCTTTCTCTCGTTCACGCACGGCAGAGCTGTTCAGTCTGTGCTGTGTTCTGTGTCTGCCTGCTCGCCCTGGCCACAAAAATAAACCCTTCTTGATTTGGGGGCTTGTCCTATAAACTTCATTAAGACTCCCTGTGGTCGTGTCTTCATGGAAATTGGTCTTACGCAAAACTTAAGCAATCATTTTGTTTCGAGAACAAGGAATGGCAAGGGCTTGTATATGCTGAGATTCCAGCTTTGGGAAAAGATACTGGTGTTTCCTGCATTTTTGAGGAAGAGTTAGGGTGAAAGTCATTTTGTTCCCAGTTTTTAAATAGGTACATAGGTCATATAGCTTTTGTCTTTAAAGCAATAAAATAATAACTGTGTGAAAGAAAAAAGACATTTTTAGAAGTATGGCTAGACTTGCTAAATATTTAGCAATTGTATAAAAACAGTTATTGAAATCTTTTATTCTTTCAATGCTGATTTAAAAAAAATAGAATTAATCTTTAACAAGAAAAATGTCATCCTGAGCCTGTGTTTGTTTTAAGAGTTGTTTAAAAAAAGACCTACTGTAAGAGCTACTTCTGTGGGCATTTCCCAGCTGGGACCTGGTTTGATACCATCTTAAAAAGTCCTTTCTATCCATCTGAAGTTAGTGAGCTGGGCAAGCCAGATCTACTGCTCCCCATGTCCTCGTCAGCCCTGGGCTGTCTTCTGTGGTTTCACTTGTCCCTTGGTACCTCCATTAGGTGAAAGGAAGTGGAAATACCTGAAAGTTTTTCAGGTGGGGAAAGGGAGAGAGTTTACCTTTATCCTACAGCATTTTGTTCATGTTAATTCTTTGTTGAATGTACCCATTTATTAGTGTAGCAGAACTGGGTTTTTGGTTTGGTTTTGCTTTAGCAAAGACTTCAGATTTGTTTGTGTGAAGCTTTTATAAGAGAGACTTTGCTGAGCCTTTAGGGAGAGGGCAGCAGCCTACTCAGGAGCTCTGCTTGATCTTTCCTCCTCCGACAGAACAGAGATCCTTGATCGTAACTGAGTGTCCTCTCTGCTGCCTCCTGGTTGTGTGCAGAGAATACTTCTCAGTTTATCCTTTAGGGTTCATCTGCAGAGACAGAGAGCTGGGCCTAAGCGTAGGTCCAGAGGTTCAGGGTCCTAGTGCCAGGCTTGGGAGAAAGCCCTTTGCTCCATACCTCAGGGAACCCAGCCGCTAGGGTGCATCTCTGGTTGCACAGAGAGACCAAGGCAGAGATTTGCCTGTTGGGAAGGTGGAAAGAACCACAGAGGGAGAAAGTGTTGCAAAAGCCAAAGGTAGCTGAGCCCAAGCTTGGTTGGGGGTAGGAAAATGAGGTCATGTTTGACAGGTCCCCATGGGTGGACATGGTCTCATCACACTGGATCTGGGACAGTGGGGATGTGTCCTGGCTAGAGAGCAAGCCACACGGAGAGGCGGGGACTATGGAGAAACGTCAGAAAAGAGCAGAAAGCTGCCAACAGACCTTGGTCCAGTCTGCGTGAGCCTCTTCAGCAGCGTGAGGAGCCTGAACTAGCAGAGGGTGTAGGGCACAGAGGGGCTAGGGAAGAGTTGGGCTTTATGCAGACTGTTCTGGCCAGAGTCTGCTTATGCCTTCAACAAGTGTGTCTCAGTACCCTCTGTGCCCTGGGAAAGTAGGTGACGCTGAAGATCTTTCCTGATGCTTGAGCCAAGAAATTGTGAATTCTTTTTGTTTTTATCAAAATATTCCCAGATGACATCTTCCTTCAAGGCTGGCATGATAGGGAAAGAGCAGTGTTGCTTTTCATGTAAATCGTTCCTTTGTTATAAAATGTCATCATGAGATTTTATCATAGAGTATTTCCGTAGAGCTGTTTACCGCCTGTCCGAGTTTGTGCTTTCGCTGACAAAGGTAATGGCTATTCATATTTTCTGTTAAGCAAAGTGGTAAAATCACTCAATGTTCTGCTTTTTTTTAGAATATAAAAAAGCTCGCCAAGAGATAAAGAAGAAGTCCTCAGATACGCTGAAACTGCAGAAGAAAGCAAAGAAAGGTAACTGAAAATTCTGCCGCTGATACGGCCACATTGACAGAAACGAACATGGGTTGTGGGTTTTGTGTTTAAAAAGGGAGGTGCACAGTGCGTAGACTCCCTCGTGTGAGGGCCCCAGAGAAAATCGGAGCAGAGACTCGGGGTGCAGAATCTGTATGAATTTGAAGCCCTGCCAAGTAGTACTTGACTTAGACCTTCTGCACCTTCGTCTTTCTACAATAGGCATTTTCTGTGCCTGCTGTGCTTTGTAATGAAAACTGTGCATTCCTCAGAAGCCGTCGAAAGGCTCGGGGTAACACAGAAAGGCTTTGTGCAGCTGTTCCGCAGCAATGTCGCTCTTTCCTGCGTGCTGTGCACAGCTTTGAGTCGGTCTTGTGAGAGTGTGAGCAGGGGCTGCAGGGGGAGGGGAAAAACACTGCTGTTGGGGGATTTTTCTTGGCCTTCATGAGGGCGGAGCTTGATAACTCACTACTGCAGGAAACCAAGGAGGCTGTTGCACACTTACTGTCTCTCACGAGCCCGTGAATGCCTGCACTCTTGGCCATGCCCATACCCACGGCCCGTCTCTGCTCCTTCAGGGTGGGTGGAAGTTTGAAGAGAAAAGTCGGGCTACGTCCACTTTGCAGGTGTCTGCCACATTTTACTAAGGGCCAAGAGGGAAGACCCTTCCCTTGAGGCAGAGACGCAGATGCTCTTCTAGGCTTTGTTGAGCCTGTTTCTGAATCTGCTGCCCCCCAGCTGGTGACATGGGGCTCTCTACGCACTGCTCTGATGGTGGCGTTCGTCCGGAACAGCAGCCTTTGTAGGGAGAGTGCTTTCGAACCCATTTTCCTCTTCCCAAAACAAACGATTTCGTTTGGAATTAATAGAAGAGCATTTAGGAAGATGGAGTGGAGGAGGGTGCTCATGGGAGGAGGTGAAGACTGGACAGTCTTTAAAGTTTGACATTTAAAGTTCAAACTGTCCGGGTGTGGTGGCGCATGCCTGTAATCCCATCACTCAGGAGGCTGAGGGAGGAGGATCCTTACGAGTTTGAGACCAGCCTGGACTACAAAGTGAGCTCAAGGCCATCCTGAATTGCAGAGTGAGACCCTGTCTCAAAAAGACCAAAAAAAAACAAAAGGCTCCAAACTGGGCCTGGTGGTGTGTGTCTGTAGTACTAGCGCTCTGGGAGACCGAGGCAGGGATCATTCAGTTTGATCCTAGTTCGGCAGCTTACTTTTGAGACTCTGTTTCAAAGTAGAAAGGAAGCCAGGCGTGGTGGTGCACACCTGTAATCCCAACCCTCAGGAAACCGAGGCAGGAGGTGCACCTCGAGTTCACCTCAAGTTCTGGACCATATAACAAGACCCTGGCTCAGAAAACAAAAATAAACAAAAGGGCCCGAGGATATAGCTCAGTGTGAAGGCCCTGGGTTCAGTCTCGGGATGAAGAAAAATCCTTTCCTCTCAATATATTCACAAAAATGATAAGTCCATTTCAAGATAAAGGCAGCAGATTTTTTTTTTTTTAACCTACAATCAGATTTTTCTGCCCAGATTGGCTCTGGGAATTTCTTTGGGATGTGTTTTTCTGGTCTGGTGTGTCTCACATTTATATTCTGTCCAGTGAGAATACCTGGGGGCTGGTGTTTGACAAATAATAGGGCTTCTGGCCAGTGACATTTCCGTGAGTAATGGTGAATGTTTACAAATAAAATTGTTCCCACAGTTCGTCAGGCCGGGGCCTGTGAACCACAGGCTGGTCTACCTCACTGGCAGCTTAGCAGCTTTGAGGGGTTAACGGCCCCAGAGAGATGGTCCACAAGGATGCGTAGGCTTAGGAAAGGGTTGGAGTTGGTGAAAAGGATGGAGTAAAAAAAGTAGCTATTTTTGCTTAGCTGTTCCTGAGTTTTCTTTTCCAGCCCTTAAATTCTGGCCACAGTGGTAGAATCCTTTTATCTAAGTTCTGCAAGGAGGCTGAGTGGCTCCTTGGCTGTCCCTCAAAGGCACCAGCGTGGTCCAGTGATTAGAATTTGGAGCTCTGGGTGAAGCCCAGTGGGCAGGTCACAGTGCAGCGTAAAAGGAAGTTTCTGGCAACTAGATCTGGCCAGCGATGGCTTAGGCTCCTGGAGGATAGAACAGGCTGCCCTTTGGGCCGGGCAGGAAGGTCTGGGACTCACAGACTGCCTGGGTGCTTGTGACATGCACTGTGTCTGGCCATGGGCCTTGGAGTGATCAGCATGGAGTTGGGAGGTTTCCCAGGCAGGGGGCCAGAGACTGAGAGAGTGGAGGTGCAGTCTGGGCTTTCAGGAGGGCTCTTGTCTTCAGCACCATCACAGAGCTGGTATCTCAGGTACCCTGTGCTGTGCAAGCCTGCAGGATCTGTTAGATCAGTGCCTTCAAGTATTCAGATGATTTTCTGGTTACTTCCAGGATGACCTTTGTCCATTTTTTTTCTAAATTATTTAAGAGGACTTATCAGGCCCAGTGTTCAGCTCATATTTTTGTCTCATGGGGCTAGCATGCTCTTCCAGAAGGTTCGAGCCAGAATCTTGTGTGGAGCCCTCCTTACAGGCACATGACCTGTGAACAGCCCACTATTCAGGGAACAGAAGAGATCTGAAGGCTTTGGTTGTTTGAACTATGATTAGCTGAAGTTTTCCTTTCTGCTAGAAAACCTCTTGAGGTTTATCTTCTTCAAGGGTCAGATTCCTGGACACTTGAGTTCTTATAAACTGTTCATGTGTAAGGATGGAAGCTTCTGGTAGTTTTGTGTGTCCTCATGGAGCAAATCTGACTTACACAGCCAGATAGTCATTTGTTTTTAGGACACTTGTCAAGCAGTTTTCTGGCATGCTTTTTTTGAGGTCTGTGATCTTGAAATTCTTCCACTCTTCTTTGTCAAAATTTCATATCCTTAGTACATATAAGCATAGTTTTTGCATCTTCTTGTGGGCAGACAACATATGGATGTGATCATTCACTTTCCCACTCTGTAGATGTCACCATGTACCACATTTTTTATCATTTTTAAATTAGAAAGAGTGGTAATTTGTAATCTAAAGGTACTTAAATATTTGTGTCAAAAAAACTTACATGGATCTTTAGGTTTTATCTCCAAATTCTTTTAAAGCAACTTGAAATGTGCCTCAGCTGTGGATGCACGGCAGGTCGGTTCTCAGGAGCGCACATGGGTGGGGATGGGCTGGAGAGGGATGGTCCCCTCCTGCACGGGGTCAAGAGCACAGGGTGGAGCCAGCCTTGTCAGCAGATAAGGGGACAAAGCAGCAGGAAACTGGGGAGACTGCGTGGAACTGAGCCAGTATCTTCTGCTGCCTGATGCCAGCTCGATGCTTTTGGAGTCCTGGAGGAAGAAGGGAGGCTCAGAAGTTGCACCCGTACTAATTTGCATTCCTTTTGTCGTCTTACTGTTTGAAATCCGCAGCCTTATTTCTCATAACTCCCGTATTATCGTTTATTATTAAGTTTTGCAGTAATGGGGATTGAGTCCCTGGGATCAAACTGGGATCCAGCCCAAGTACTTAAAATGCTAGGCAAGTGATCTACCTCTGAGTTACATTCCCAGTATCCCATATTATTAATTTAAATTTAAAGATTGGGTTGAGGATGTAGCCCAGGGACAGAGTGCTTGCCTAGTGTGTTTAAGGCAGTAGGTTTGAGCCCCATCCCTGCAAAAATAAATAAATAAAAACATTAATTATGGTAAAGCTTTCTGTTTTGATCTGTAACCAGTAAAAGTTTATCAGGGACTTTCTTGAGAGGAAGAACTAGAATGATTACATGTGAACCACTTAAAGAATCCATATATGATAGACTTTCATACCAGCATAATATTTGTCGTTATTATTAAAATTTTAAGTTCTTTAATTTCCTTTAGTTTTTTTTCTGCTTGAAAGTGTGGTTCATTGGACTTCCCCGATGATTTTCAGGTCATGATAAATCACACTTGGAAGAGTTTCTTGCTGAGCCATCTGAATTGGCCTCTGTGGGTGTACACTCCTCGTTTCTCTCCACGAACCCCTTCCTCTGGCGCGTAGTGGGTGGCTAGGAAGGTTCCCGTCCAGTGAGGAGGAAGGCGCTCTAGGAGTGCTGGGCAGGCGGAAGGGAAGCCAGGACACGCGGCTCTCGGGGCGTGGGTGTCTCCGGCGGAGCGGACGGCGGCAGTGGTGCGCGCAAGCAGAAGGGACGGAGGCTGCTGCTCGGATACCAGTGTGACTCTGTTGTCTTCCTTCTTGTGTCGATGGTATGTCCTGCGCTTTCTCACCGTGTTGCCCCCGCCAGTGGACGCCCTGGGTAAGTCTGCATTCCAACGCTGTGGTCGCTGGTCACGGTGTGGTCCTTGTTGTGGGCTTTTCCTGGTTGTTCAGGCCTGTTCTAGCTGCCCAAGTTTTCCTACCAGCTCAGAACAATCATTTGTGCCATTTAATTTCCTATAACTTCAATGAAATTGTGTGTGCGTGTTTTTTTTTTTTTTTTGCGGTACTGGGGATCGAACTCAGGACCCTGCAAGCGCTTATTCCACTGAGCTATATCCCCAGCCCCGTGCGTGTGTTTTTAATCATTCTCTTTCTTGGATGTTTGCCTATGGGCCTTGGCATCTGCGTAATTCAGTATTAGACTCATGGAAAAAAGAAATGCCGAGTGATTTATACCTTCTATTCTGTAGGAATTCAGTATGTTTCTATATAATACATGTGTACACCTGTGCGTACGTGTATGTATCCATTCCATAAACAAAACATGAAGAGCTGCACTTAACTCCTCAAAATAATTCCCAAATCAGATTTGGTTGTAATAAGGTTGCAAAATATCTAACTGTGCCTGCTGAAGACCATACGGTTCTTTCTAAAAACTGATAATTCATTTTCTAAAAATCAGAAGTATTTCTTATTTCAGTGGAGTTTGTGAAATGTTGTATTTGAAAAGGACCTGATCTTCAAATCCAACCCCCAAACAAGTTCCCTGATTGACTGTGGGCCTCACTCTGGGAGTGACTGTGCTGCTAAACCATAGCCACTTCGGAGTCCTGCTGGCACCCCCAACCCCCCGTCCGGGGAGGGTGCTGTGACCTGTTCATCTGCCCCCTGCCTGATGTGCCCAGCTGTTCTCTGAGCCTTGACCAACAGCTCCACAAGGTGTTCGGATCACACTCTGTCATCTGCACCAAACCCAGTGTGCAGGGGTCCCTTCCTGCTGGGGGGTGGGTCTGCGCATCCCCTTGTGATGTTGGGTTGATCATTCCCCAACTTTGAAAAGGCCGAACCCTTCTAGTTTTTAATATTGTGATGTTGAAACTGCTTGAACTTTTTTTAGTAAACCTGTGGAAGGAAGATAAGACACAGATTTTTGCTCATTGCAATAAAATTGACATAACATAAAATACACCATTTTAGCTGTTTAAAATTATGTTTCCTTGGCTTTTTATACATTGACAGTGCTGTACTGCCACCACCGCTATTTCAGGACATTCTTGTCACTGCAGAAGACACCTCCTTCCCATTCCATAGTCCTGTCACCTCACCCTCCAGCCTCTGAGCACGATAACTGCTCACCTGTTCCTTGTACCTGGATTTGTCTCCTTTGGACATGTCCACGAGCAGAGTCATGCAGTGAGGGGCTGGCCGAGGGTAGGCTCCTGACTCTAAGTTCTATGAAGTTTTTTTGCTGAGTATCAGGCTCTCGTTCTGGCGGTCTCTGCTGCATCGTGACAGGACGGAGGACGTCGAGACAGAGCAAGCTGCCTGCTCAGGTCTGTCCAGTCCCTCTAGAGACTCACACCCCCAAGCGGCCCCTCCCACATCGTTCACATGGGAACTTAGGGACTGAGTTTCCAAAGTATGAACTTTGGAGATGCATCCTAATGATGAAACTCCCAGCTTTTGTCAAAGAATATAGGATCTTTTACATTTAATTACATGAGGATCTCCAAGGGAAGCTCACTTTAAAAAAAAAACCCACCCTACCCTGCCTCCTCTCCCTGCCGCGCGCGCGCGCGCGCGTGTGTGTGTACCTGAGCCTTGCCAAGGGTGTACCTGTGTCCAGTTGGCTCTGTGCGCTGTGTGTGAATTAATTCCTTTGTTCTTACACCACGTGTGTAAAGGAAAACTGAGGAACATTAGGTTGAAAGAATAACTGAGTCTGTTTGAAAATTGTTAAGGCTACAAACATTTAATCTTATTTGTTGAAATTTGTCTTGATTTCTGGTTGTTTTTTCTTTGGAGAAATCAACTAAAACCTGCTATAGGGCATAAAGAGTAGAGGATGACAGAGAGAAATAGGAAGGGCATCCACCTTTGGATGAGGAAATTTCAGTGTTTACAGCCCATATTTCATTGATTATAGGCTGGTATCAATAAATTGTTAAATGGTCTGTTATTTCTAGACCACTGAAAGAAGAAAAAATAACTGCCAGTTAAACCACGGGGCACCATTGGTCGTAACACGTTCTGACTTGTGAGGTATACAAGTACAAAGACTGGGTGTCAGGGTGGAACAGCACTCACCTGTGCGCTGAGCACGTGGAAGTCGTCTTGCAGGGTCCCGGCGGCACCCTCCCGTGTCTGTCTTGGAAGAAAGAAGTGGCTTTGGAGGTTTTGCTAACTCCTGTGACACTTCTGGCCCACGATACCCTGGGGCGGTTCTTCCTGGTCTAGAAACCTTCTATACCAGTGACTTCCGGTACAGTCCTGAAGTCGTTGTGTAGCTACAGAGGGCAGGGGTACAGGCTAGGAGCTGCAGGTGACCCTGGCTGTGCTGCTCTGGCTGTGAGATGGGTGTCAGGCTGCTGGTATCTTGAATCCAACACTTGGGTTGGGTGTGGTCAGGAAGTGCGGAACACGTGGGCTTCGGCGCTTGGACAGAGAGATCCAGATGTTGATGCCCTGCTGTTACTGAGGGAGAAACTGGCTCCTGAGAGTGGTGGCCCTGGGCAAACCACACCGTCTTCTTTACTCTCACTTGCCCTGTCTGGAAGGGGTATTAGCTCCTCCCTTGAATGTTTACGTAGAGATTAAGGAAAATAAAGTGTAAATGTTGGGGAACTGATAGAGGATTTTCACCCCAGAAAGCTTTGTGAGTTCTCCCTACTCAATCAGGAACCTCCCTTCTTCCAGAAGGTGCTGCTCAGGCTTCTTATACGCTGCCCATTCTGTGTTTATCCCAGGCGCGTGATCAGTTTCAGGGCCGGTTGTAAGGGGCTTTCGGCTGGTCCTCATCAGAATTGCTCAGCGTGAATAGAATCAAGACGTGGAGACTGACAGTGGAAAAAAGGCCTCAAGACTGAGAAGGAGTTAGATTTTACAAAAAAAGCCAAATGCAATTCTTTGCTCTGGAATTTTGTCTGGAAAACCTGTCTGAGGCATTTTAGCCTTCTATTCTTCTGGCTGATGGGCGGTTCTGGAATGTGTTGGTTCTGAAGCCATTTAAGGGCACAATGGGTGAGCCAGTAGCAAGCCCCCGTCAGCCTATCCACAGTGCCACATTCATTTGCAAGTATTGGAATCCACTGTCCTCCCAGAAGGGTGCCAGTGAGAAGATACGGCACTGAGCAAGACTTGTGAGGTTCTGCGCTTGTGGGGCTTTTTATTTATTTATTTATTTTTTTCCCGGTACTGGGGATCGAACTCAGGACCCTGAACTTGCTAGGCAAGCGCTTATTCCACTGAGCTATATCCCCAGCCCCTGTGGGGCTTTTTAATCAGTAAGGGAAAGTGATACTGAACTAAGAACCAGGGAAATGCACATGAAATCGGAACGGCGGAGTGCTGAGGAGGACAGCTACGGGGGACTCCTGAGTGCCAGGGAAGGACTCTGCTGGGGGAAGGGCAACCTCAGGGTGGAGAGATGGGAGGAGGGGGTGTGTGAGGCTGGGAGGGAGGGAGGGAGGAGGGGGCCCGGCGAGGACAAGGCTGCAGGAGGACCAGCAGGACCCAGGCGCACGAATAGAGCGGGCCGTGCCGGCTGGGACGTGGCACTTTGCCGAGAGTGACAAGGCTGACCAGGTCTGCACAGAAACTGCAGGGCTGCTGTGGGGCCTGTAGTGCAGCATTCAGGAGCCTCTGCGGTGGCGTGGGTGGAGATGCAGAGGAGAGACGGTGCAGTCAGGTCCTGCAGGAGCAGAATGGCCTGGGCCGTCCTGAGGGGCAGTGATGACTCCTCTAACGCTGCCACCCTGGGAAGTCCTCACACTTAAGATCATAGATTTAACCACAGATGGACCAAAAATACGTTTTTAAAAATTGGAGCTGAGGTTGGGCATAGTGGCACATGCCTTAATCCCAGCAATTGGGAGGCTGAGGCAAGAGGATCACTGCGCGTTCAAGGCCAACCTGAAATGCATAGTGAGACCGTGTCTCAAAACAAACAAACAAAATTGCAGCTGAACTGAGTATGTGCAGAGTTTGTCATTATTGCTTAAGTGAGGTAGGGTAACAACCGTCTCCATAGTATTGTGTTAAGGGAGGAAATGTGAATAGGTTGTATGCCAGTCTGTTATTTTATATGAGGGACTTAACTATCCAGGGATCTTGGTATCCATGGGGCTCCTGGAATCAGTCCTGGGATACCAAGAGCCCATTGTGTTAAAATCAGCTCCAGCATGACTCAGAATTGACAACTGAATCGTAAAATCAGCCCATCCAATGGGACACGAAGAGTTTTCTTTGCAGTTTTTTATAAACATAATTGGGTTAGGAATTATGACCATAGAGCAATCTTTATACTTCAGGATACTCAGTTTGAGAGTCCTTTAGTTATAATGTAATACATATTTAAAGTAACTTAGCTGTAAACATAGGAAATTATAAACTTATACTTACCAAATTAGACATATACTTGCCAAATTAGATAACACAATCACTTTATTTTATTGAGACAGGCTCTTGCTGTGTAATTCAGGCTAGTTTTGAACTCACATTGTAGCCCAGGCTGGCTTTGAACTTGTGATCCTCCTGCCTCAGCCTCCTGAGTGCTGGAATTACAAGCTGCGAGAGGACAGGCAGCTTGGTGTTTCCCTATTAGATGTAAAATCTATTTTTACAAGTAGACCCGTGCCTTCTAACTTGGAAAGGAGGTAAAGGTAACATGTTTCCAATTTCTTAGGTTTATAGTCTGTTATTTTTCATAACCATTTTGGTCACTTCCTCATCACTAAGACCCAATACCTGACACCTACAGCCATGAATGCATAGCTTTCAGTCCGTGGTACGCCGGCCCCAAGGCAGGACAGCGTGGTGGGAAGGTCTGAGGGGGGAGGAGCGCTGCTCACATCCTGGCAGCCCCAGGCTGAGGGGAGGGCGGAGCTGGGAGGAGGACACACCTTCTGGTTCACACCCCAGTGATGCGGCCCCTCCGACTGGGCTCCGCCTCCTCCAGTGGCACCTGTAGCCATGGTTCATCTGTGGGACTCCCACGGCCCAGTCACCCCCAGAAGCCTGACTTCTGAACACAGGAGGCTTGGGGGGGGGCATCTAGGTGTAACCGCAGCCATAACCAAGGCCTGTCCAGGCAGCACCTGCAGTAACCTGCTGTCAGTAAGTTGTCAGTTATCACCTCCAGCGGTGATCTGCTGTCACTCAGAGCCCCTCCTCGTGTGTCTCCACCCAGGTTAAGCCATTTTGACGTTAGAATAACATGGGGGTGGATAAAAGGCTTCAAGAAGGGCCTCCCCCAGCAAGGCCGCCACTGGCCACGGTACTTTGCCAGGGGCTGAGAGAGAAGGTTTGCCCCCTTCTGGAGCTCTGCATGCAGCGGGCTTGTGCCGAGTGCATTCAGGGTACATGGATCCAGTTGTATAAGCTGCATTGTAGAGTAGAAGTAGGGAGACCCCACGTTTTCGTAGCCTTTCCTCTCTGAACACCTGTCCGTGGGCAGGAAGGTTGGGGCACTGGTGTCTGTGAGAGGGAGTACTTGCTCCTTGGAAAATCCATCCTAGAGCGTTTGTAAAGAATTTTTGTCCACTAACACCTCACGTGGCCAGTGGCTCTGGTGCCAGTTGATGTATGAGGATGGCGTCCCCTGCATCCTTGAGGAAGAAAGGAAGAAGTGGTAGAGGGTTACCTGGGTGGGGGGATGGTGAGTGAACACCCTGAAAATATGCTGACCAGGCAGCAGTTTCTTATGTAGCTGTTGGATAGAATCCTCCGTGGCCTTAGATACTGTGTATTGTATACATCATGCCTGTATTGGCTCGTACCCATGGGAGTTACCTCTACACCCATAAAGTTGTGCGTGCTGGGCTTATTTGCCATTCATAAGGCATTTTCAAGGGTGATCTTTGACTGTATATAGCTTCCACATTGTATGTGTGCAAACTTAGAACTTGTTCCCTGCATAGGAAGTGACTTTCTTTATGAAAATCTGGCCTTTTCTATGGGGATGTTCTTCAAAGCCTGACTGCCTCTTGCTCCTGATAAGATTTCTTCTCAGCTTAGGAGAGAAAGTATGGAATTTATTCCTGCATCCAAGACAGTCTTCCATGGCCCTTTCTTCACCCCAGTGTGCGGCATGTTGAATGTCTGTGCATCGTTCCTGTAAGGCCAGACGGTACCCGGCCGCGCTCTCCCTGTGAGGTGGCGAGACGGGACCATGGGGCTCCGCTCGAGGTCCCTTCCTTTCTCCTGCTGATTGTGGATGAACTCCAGAGCTTGACCTCCCCTAAAAGATGAGCAGGTCGGCTGTGCAGCCTTCAAGACCTGCTCCAGCTCTGTTCCATGTTTAAAGCTGTTAGATGTTAATTGAGTGCTTGCTACGCTTGGCCTTGTGCTGGGGGCTCTTCAGGGAAAGGCCAAAATCCTATCTTGAAGAAGTTAAGGAGTTCTGTGTTTGGGTGACAGGTAAAATGCCCCAGGGAGCCCAGTGTGGAAGTTCAGGAGCTGGTCTCTGGGGTGTTGCCCTGTGGTTCTCCCCTCCTGATGAGATTGGTGCTACCGCTCCCTCGGACAGACAGTTTGTTTGCCCACATTTGTCTTTCAGGTCAGCAGATTGATGTGCAAAAGCCCAAGGGCTCCCAGTCTCAGAGCTGTGCAATGTGTGTCACACGCGTTATGGCGGGTGGAGCAGGTGTAGACAGTACGTGAGAGAATGCATGTGGCTATGCTCTAATCAAGCTTTATTTAGAAAGACAGTTTGGTGTTCTTGTTCTGGAGTTGTTGAAAAGGTTAAGACCCACTGTGAAACTCTGGAAACAGTTGGTCACCTCTGCTAACTAGGGTCTGTGGGTGTGGCCAATTGAATAAAGGACACCACCCAGTCTTTGACATAGACCCTGTTAGTCATCACTGATACACACCTGACTCCAGGCCCTTTTGTGGCTGGGCTTGTTCTACAGGAAGAGCACTTAGGAGCCTCCACTAGGGGTTTAAACAAACTATTAAGGATTTCTGGGGTTCCCAGAAGCAGGGAGGTGCTGCTTGCCTCCCTTGTCTTCAGGGACAGAAACGCTTTGCTGAGGTTGACCCAATAGCGCCATCATGTGCCGTCTTTGTGAATGTGCAGGGTCCTGCATGTCCGTCCATCTAGAGCCTTCTCGGTGCTGCGGAAAGAGTCCTCGCTGCCTGTGGGGTTATGTGGCACCTGCTCTGGGGGTTGTGCAAGGCCAGAAAGTGGGACAGGAGGAGGCTTCTCAGGAGATTCCCCTCATTATGAGTAAACCACGTAAATGCGCTGTTCAGTCGTTGGAAGTTGCAGATAGGGTCCTAAGGAAAATAGCTCCTTCAATCTTTTGGGAGTGTAAGCTGCCCCACCCCTCATTTAAGTCCTGAAAGTTGTGGCTTGGACTCCAGCAAGGAGTCCAGGGAGGAAGAGTCTTTGTTCCCGAGCTGGCGTCTCAGCAAGCCGCACTGGGGCTTTGTTTTGTTCTCAGGGAGAGGCGATATCCAGCCCCAGTTGGACAGTGCTCTCCAAGATGTCAACGACAAATACCTCTTGTTGGAGGAGACAGAGAAGCAGGCAGTGCGCAAGGCTTTGATTGAAGAGCGGGGCCGATTCTGTACCTTCATCTCCATGCTGCGGCCAGTGATCGTAAGTGGGAGAATCTCTGGAAGGCTGCCCTGCCAGCGCAGAAGGGCCGCCTTCTGCGTTTCTGCATCTGCCTGTGAGTCAGTAAGACTATGCACAGGCCAGCAGTCCGTGGTGAGTCAGGTCTGTAGGCCAGGGATTGTCTTCAGATGCTAGTGCCGGAAGCCACATGATCCGCTCCTGGCGCACAGTCAGAACCAGATGTTCCACTTTACCTCTTCCCCAGATCTCAAGGCCTAGTGAGAGTGGTTCTTCACAGGGAAACCTGGCTGCCAGCATCACTGGGAGCTGGTTAGAGATTGAAGTTCTCAGGCTCATTCTGGATCATGGAAACCCAAAACTCTGGGTTGGGGCCCCAGCGATCTGTTCAAACAAGCTGTCTAGGTGATGTTTGAGACTTGCTGGCCAGGCTGGTTCCCCAGGTGTGGCCGTGAGATTAATGCCAAAAAAACTTCAGCAAATCAGTTCAGACTTCCATTCTAAATAAGATATTCGCATCCTGTAATTGAGAACTGCTGGGGTGCACGCTGGGAGGGCCAGCAGAGGGCATCCCTGCACCTCCCCTTGCCTCGCGTAAGATGCCAATTTGTGATGTGCCTTGAGAGCATAATGTTCCCTAGATCTCTGTGGCCCAGGCCCTTGATCCTAGTTGGAGACTTTGGAAACGAGTGGAAGGTGTCTGTTCCCTTCCCAAACCTTGCAGCAACTTATTAAGATGATGAAAAAAGCAAGAGACAACCTTGCTGATCACACAGCAGAAAGGTTGAAAAGGCTATGCAGTGATCAGTGACCCTAACAAAAGCAGCTGGACTCAGACCATGAGGGAATCACTGTGGTAATAATGCATGCATTATTTTCCTGCAGGAAGAGGAAATCTCGATGCTGGGGGAAATCACCCACCTGCAGACCATATCAGAAGACCTGAAGAGCCTGACCATGGACCCTCACAAACTTCCCTCCTCAAGTGAACAGGTGGGGGTGACGTTCAGGTGCAGGCAAGCATTTAGGGGCACAGACCAAAGCGATGAGAGGTCAGGGCTTCAAGCGGTCAGTGGGCTTGTGTTCCACCCGTCCTTTGCATTAGAAAACGCAGGCGTCCCACAGCCCACCACTGTCCAGTGCGCCGTCTTCACTGTCGTGCCTGTGTGTGGGGCCAGGACCCAGAGGCTCTGGGAGGAGTCACCTGCCCAGGTTCACCTGGCCAGTGGGGCCAAGCTGGCTGGTTATCTCTTGACCCTGGCCCCTGACCTCTGGGAACAGCCTCACAGGAGCCTGGCTCAGAGTGCGTGGGCCGTTGCAGCTCGCTGTCTGCCTTCTCCTCCCCTTGGTCACGCTCGGGAATGGCTTTTAGAAAAAGATGACACTTTTAGGCTTTACCCATTTGGTGCATATGAAATTAACACTGCAGATGTATTTGGGAAACAGTTGATGAATTGCACGCTGGATGAGCCTTCTATAAAGCTCTTTCCTCCTTGGAGAGTCAGCTCAAGGCAAATCTGGGAGCTTGCATTGTTGTGTTTTATGGAAAGTTGCTTCTAGTAGCCCAGAGTGTGAAAAGTCTGTGAACAGCCACGGAGGAGCACCCCTTCCATGAGGGGCGGTGTGCCTTACACTCAAGGCTCTTCGGCAGGCAGAGGAGAAGGGTGCGGAAATAATCACAGAAGAGCCGGCCCTTGATTCTGTCAGCTTTTAAGTTCCTAATCCTGGTCAAATTGGCCACAGGTGACCACTGAGTATGACGTGGTTACAATGTCCGTTCTTCTTGCCTTTACGGGGCTACAAGGTGAAATTTCTGCCAGTTCTAGCCTGGGGCATGAAGCGCTCTTGAAGTCATTCATCGGCCACTGTGATTCGCTCTCTTTCTACGGACATTTCATGCTTCTTCTCTGCATCCTACACCAGCTATACTTTTGCTTGCCGCAGATTGTGACACGGATGGATTGGTGGTGCAGCTCTTCAATTAAAAACCATTTTCTTTAATAACCCACTACCTGTGAGGGCAGCGTTTGGGTGTCCCAATGGGTGTGGGAGTGTGACGAAGGCTATTTCCCTTCTGAGCACCGTGCTCATCTGCTCGGTTCTGTCCCTTCAGGTGATTTTGGATTTGAAAGGTTCTGACTACAGTTGGTCCTATCAGACCCCGCCTTCTTCTCCCAGCACCACCATGTCCAGAAAGTCGAGTGTCTGCAGGTAAGTGAAGGAGGGGTCTCGCTAGCTTTCAGGGCTGAGCTGATTTCAGCGTGCTAAGGAGACGATCACCTAGAAGAACAGTCATGATTTGGGTCCCATTTTGTGCTCTGCTTTACTTCCGGGTGGGAAAGAGGCCCCTTCGTCCTTAGTGTTCCCTCTCAGCCGTGTGCTGTTGGGCCTCCCCCGTGTTACGATGCTGCATTTGATTGTCGCTTTAAGCAAAAGCCACGAGGACTGTGGAAAGGGGCACAGCATGCCTCTCACACAGGCTGACCCACTGGCGCCAGGGCAGACGGAGGCCGCAGCCTGGTGTATGCCTGCCCCGGGCTTCGTGTTTGTCCAGTGAACAGGTTTCTTTTGCTGTCATGGGTGCCACCACCCCCTTTCTCTGCCCGGTGGTCCTGTTACCTGTCAAACACAGGCTGGTTTGGAATAGTCCTCCTGCCTGCAGCACTGTTACCCTCGTAAGGTTCGGTGGCTGTTCTCACTGGGAAAGTTTGTCCTCTCTGGAAAGCGGGAAACGTCACACATGGCCACGTTTCTTGATGTACTTCACCTGCTACTGGTCACATTATTTGGCATTTCAAAGCTAAGCGAATGTCTGCTTCCTGAGAATGTGGCTAAGGAGCAGGGTGGATCTGCGTAGTCTGTGTATGGAAGAAATGTCTCTGTATATCCTGCTGTGTTTGATTGTACACTGTAGCTTGCAGAAATCCACCTGGCAGGCAGCTCAGGTCAAGAGGTCATGTCCTGATACTTGGCCTCTGGGGCTGTCATTTGGTTTCTTGTCATCTTTTTTGGGCTCTGTGTCACAATCAAGAAAACCATTGCTCAGGATAGAGCTATCAGTGTGGTATCTTTCCTTCCTCATAGTCTCAGTTAAGTAGAAAAACATGTTGTATTGATACCGACCTTGTTGGAGGAAGTCGCTTTGAGATTTACTGTCCCTCCCCAGATGCCTTCTCTGGCTGTTTTGGGGTAAAAGCAGAAATCATGGTGTTTACCCGCAGCAGCAACATTGTAGCAAGTCCTGGTGTAGGCCTGTTTCCTTAGCTGCTCTCAGCTGCTGTGAGCAGAGCACAGTCTCCTGTAGGGCGGAGAGCAGGAGCCAGGGACGTCCAGTCCCAGCTGCTTGCTCCAGGGACGTCCAGTCCCAGCTGCGTTGTTTATGTCCTCCCTTAGAGGCTGGGCAGCTGCCCTTCGTGTTGCAGTTCTGCTTGTTTGGAGCATGGGACTTGGATCCGCAGCTTTTTCGAGTTACTACGCACAGAGTACACAGTATACTTCTTGGAACTGGAGGTGGAACACAGGCAACACTCAAGGTGTCACTGTGTCACGTTCTCTTTATTGCTCCATCTTGGAAGCACGCCACTTAGCGCTGATTGCCTTTGGAGGCTGAACCTGCCTGCTTCTTGCCAGGTGTGCTGTTAGGCCAGGCCTGTCCTTCCACAGAGAAACACCTAAGGTCAGGGGAAAGCTATTAACTAAAGCATCTGCTTTTAAAGTAAAAGGTGAAGTGCACGCACACAGATGTGCCGGTCGCGCTGCTGGTGTTCTTTGCTACGGGCTTGCGCCAGCTCAGAGCGTAGCCACCCAGGGCGCCCTTCAGCCGTGGTTGCGGTGCTGACTCGGGTCCTCTGGACCCAGCTGGTCTGACTAAGGACAGTTGAGCAAGTTGTGCTGAAGACACAATGGGCGTGGCTCGGGGTGGCGCTCTCTGCTGACAGATGAGGTCAGCCCTCCTTCTTGTCATGCTGCGAAAGCAGGTCTCCTGGCTTTGATGGCAGATGATGTAGCAGAGGACTTGGTGTGTGCACTGCCACGCCACAAACCTAAGTTTCAGTTCCTCTGCTCACCTGAAAAATCCTTTTGTTTATGGGATTTGTGATTTGGTGCCAGCTGTCTTAGGGTTTGTGCCTGTACAGGGTGAAGAGCTGATTGCATTACATTGTGCTCCCCTCCCCTCTGTCCCTTGCTGTCTGTCCCCTTCTCCCTGTTGCCTCCATGGCTGCCGTCACTCCTTGGCCCTCACAGCAGCCTGAACAGTGTCAACAGCAGCGACTCGCGTTCCAGTGGCTCCCACTCGCACTCTCCCAGCTCGCATTACCGGTACCGCAGCTCCAACCTGGCCCAGCAGGCGCCTGTGAGGCTATCCAGCGTGTCCTCCCACGACTCAGGATTCATATCCCAGGATGCCTTCCAGTCCAAGTCACCCTCCCCCATGCCGCCAGAGGCTGCCAACCAGGTAAGGGGCCCTCCGTTCAAGGAGCAGCTGGCGCACCAGGTGCCCTTACACCACCGATGGCTGGAACCCAGAGGACCTTGGCTGGGACAGACCTTGTGTGCTGGTGTGGAACACCTTAGTTTATGCTCCTGGAGGTGCTGTTCCTCGGAGGGTGGGATGGCACCAGCTGTGTCGGAAGTCGCTGCAGCGGTGTGGCTGAGCACCATGTTGATTGGGGAACGCTCTGGCGTCCCCCCAGGAGCCCGCCTGGTGAGCCTGCTCTGGTGGGCACTGGTGCTATGGTTTGCCTCCTGCACCCCCACCTCCGGTTTGCCTTTGATAGCCGAGAGCCTGTTTGAAAGCAGTTCAAATGCCTTTCCTGGGCCCTTTCAGCTTCCCTTGTCAGTTTGTTTCCAATGAGGAAGAATCACCAGAGCCTCTGTGGATAATGGTGGTGCCTTGATCCAGGGCAAAGGGGTAGCGTGGGATGTCTTGGGTCAGATGGTGTCAGTCCAGCTCAACCCAACCAGTGCTCCAGCTACTGCTAAGGGAGGGGCAGAGCAAGACACTGGACACCTTTCATGTGCATTCCTCACCCTGCCTCTGCTGTAGTGCCAGTGTGTTGCCTCTGGCATAACACTTGGTAAGTAGCAGTTTACTGAACGACAGGAAGTGTACTGACTGCCACCCCTGGAGCTCTGTAGCGCCACCTTCTAGGGAACACAGGCTATAGCATCTGGTCTCTCCCAACTGGTGAACTTAAGAGCAGAGCATTTTTTTGCTTTCCTGGGAAACTGTGACCTCTTTTTCTTTCTTGTTTAGAGACTCAGTTTCATATGGAATGTGGAGATCCAAGTGCCACTGCTCTAGTTTTAATGTGCCTCTCCATTGTACCATGTCCAGAGGGTGCTTTGGCCTCGCCTCCGAGGTGTCACCTTGTCCCCTGCCATGTGCTTCACTAAAGCATGCCTGTCCTGCTTGCAAGCACAGTGTGAATGGTCAGGGGAAAGCAGGACTTGCACGCCCTGGAGGCTGTTCTCATGTACAGCATAATTGTGGGTCTGTTTTCAGCCCCATGCGCAGACAGCCCTTTCTAAAAGGAGAGTCCACACTCAGTCTCCTGTTCAAGTCAGTGTGGGGGAGGCAGGAGAGACTGTGCTTTCTCCCTGGGAGTGCCAGGGAAAGAGGAAGGTGGAAATTGGGGTTTTCCGAAATCTAAAAACTTGTACCCAAGATTCATTTGACTAGCAGCATTAGGGAAGTTTTAACAAGCTCTGAGATGCTGCAGGATTTAGTAGAGACCTATTTTTTAAAAAGGCATTATGACTGCTTGTGATTATAAGGTAGGGAGATTTTAAAGAAATTGCACAAATCAGCCCAAAGGCAGTAGAGTCACCTTTAATTTGGATACTTTTGGCCCCTTTTGGCCCCCACTCTAAAGATGAAAAGCCGTTAAATTTAATGAGCTTTGAAGTCCATGGTTCCTCAACTAGAGTCAGCAGAGACAAAGCTTCAAATCCTCACACTGTGGCTCCGGGGTTGTTCAGGAGAGTGTGGGCCCCCGAGGGTGCCTGTCCACCCACTTCCTGTCCTTGCTCTGGCTCCATGGAGCCCCACGCACTGCTGGATGGCATCCTGGTACCTTGTCTTTGCAGGCTGGGGAAGTGTAATCTCTGCATAGAGAACCTTTCTGATGTGGGTTAAAGGGACAGAAACACCAGTGTGGGGTTTGTGACAGTTGATTTAGGAACACTCCCGGAGGAATCCTAGTGCAGCAGGGCAGGGCTTATTGCAACATCCTAGGCTTAAGGCAGGGGTTGCTGGTGATAGTTAAACACTTAAAGCAGGTTGTGCCTTAGAGCTGGCTGACAAGAGAAGGAAGGATGGTCATTGCTACTGATCCTGCCAGTCTCTCCGGAGCGCCTGCTGGGTCCAGGATGGGAGCTCGGCTGTGACAGGCACAGTCCTACAGCAGCAGCCACCAGGAAGCCTTGGTGGGTGCACATGCCCTGCGTGCTTGGCACCAGAGTGCAGTACATACACGTGGGGGGAATTGTCCTCACTAAGACCACTGCAGCTGTTCTATTCTGCCCCACGGTGGCTGTTGGAAATGTGGCACTGACCTGACAAGCAGGCTTTCCTACCCCCAATGTCAGATCACTCTCCAGGCGGAGATAGCTCTGTGCGTCGCAGAGCTGGAGGCCACCCCCACACAGGAGCAGTGCGGCAGGAGAGCCGTTCTAGGTGGATGTGTCCCAGCGCCCAAGCTGCAGTCAGCCTCAGTAATAAGTAGTGTTTGTGCCTTCGAGAGGCAGGGCATGCAGCCCTTGGGGACTTGGGTTTGAGACAGTAGAGAACACAGCACTGCCGCCTTGACCTGCCCCCTAGTGCCAGGCACATGGACGAACCCACGTCCCAGAGCCCACAGTCAGCAGGGCTAGAGTTTGCCAGGTTCCATGCTGTGCTTCTGGGGCTTGAAACCTCTGCGAGTGCAGACGGGACAGTCACCCTAACCCTGTGCTCTCTCGTCCCCCCTCCTCTGTGTATTTGTCTGTCTGTGCCATCCCTGCCCCACTCTTTTATTTTTATTTCCTGTGATCTGGTTTTTGGTGGCGTGTGGTTTGGTTTGCTGGTCCCCCCCCATGTGGCCCCTCCCACTGCAGAACTCGTCCAGCTCCGCCTCCTCCGAAGCCTCGGAGACCTGCCAGTCAGTGAGCGAGTGCAGCTCTCCTACCTCTGTCAGCTCGGGCTCCACCATGGGCGCCTGGGTGTCTGCAGAGAAGGTGACCGCCCAGGGCCGCAGCCACCATGGGCCCATGGTCCCCTGCCCGCCTGCAGCCGCACAGCTGCAGGAACCTGGACCTCATCACCCCACGAGCAGGCCCTTGGGGACAGGGTGGGAGCAGGCTGAGGGCTGTGTCTTAGGGAGCAAGGGGAGCAGAGGGCTTCTAGGGAGTCTGGAGGTCTGAAGTCTCCCTCCTGGACAGGCATTGTGTGCTCACCCTCCTCTTCCCCTCCCCAGTACCCTGTGCGCCCTCAGATGGGACGTTCAGCATGTCAGAGGCTCTGTGCGGCTCTGCCTTGTAGTTGGCTACTCCCCACACCCCACCCTGGTCTGGAATCTGCTCCTCAGCTGGGCGATGATTTTGGAAACCTACAGTGAACAGATTCATGTCAAGATGCTTCCAGATTTGTAAACTGGCACAGTGAGAGGAGCACATTCCTGTCATGTGAAGTCATGCTTCGTTAGTTAGCTAAGGAACAACTAACTGCAGCCAGCACTGCAGGTTAAGGATGCAGATCCACGTCCAGACTATACATGCAGATGCGCTGTCTCCGTGATGGAATGCTGCGCCTGCGTCAGGGCAGCGTGCATTTTCGTGTCTTGCTCTCTTTTGCAATGCGGATCATCCACGAGCAGCCGACCTCCGTGTTTGATCCATGATCCCCAGGTTTCCCCCCTCCCCCGAACATCAATGCCATCGTGTATCTCTGCACTCATTCTGTTATATTAATTTTTTCCTTTTCTTCCCTCTTTTTGTTTATTTCCAGTTGTCTAACGGGTTTTCTCACTGTAGTTTATCAAGTGAGGCCCATGTGGGGCCCGTGGGTGCAGGCCCTTTCCCTCACTGCCTGCCCGCCTCCCGCCTGCTCCCTCGGGTCACCTCTGTCCACCTTCCAGACTGCGCTCATTATTACACCATTGGGCCTGGCATGTTCCCGTCATCTCAGATCCCTAGCTGGAAGGTTTGTGTCTCCTCTCCTCTCCCGGCCCCGCTCCCTGCTCACTGCCGCTGTGCTCACCTCGCTCTGTTCTTCCATCCACCCCATCTCCCCTCCCTCTGTTCACACGCGGCCTCCTTCCCTAAACCCTGCCTCTCCCTCCTTGCTCCCCTAGGCAGAACCAGAGCCAGCAGCTTCAGCACAGCAGCTGCCCGGGAGTCTTCCTGTGAGGGACCTTCAGTTACCCTGGGGACCCAGCAGGCATTGCAGGGAGCATCAGTTCCAGCCCCAGGCCCACCCCTATGTTACGACTGGGTTGATTCCCTCCCGAGGCCACCTGCGCCACCCACCCTGGCCATATACCTCACATTTTTCTCATGAGTCTCCTGCAAAACCACAACCCAAATTATATTTTGGGTCATTGTGTTTTATCTTGGAAATACACAAGACTTGAATTTTTAGTTTCAATTTTTCTAGACATTTAGCAAATTGAGTTTCTGCTCCAAGGTACTCTCGCTTTGTGAGAAGGACCCTAATTTGAAAGTCAGCACCCAGGCTGGCAGCATTCTGAGCAGGTTTTGATTTTATTGCTCATAGGTTTGTGTGGGCTGTGTAGACTGCTCAAAGCTGTCCTGCTGCTCCTGAGTGCCTGCCTCCCTGTCTGAGGCAGCTGGACTGGCCCCACTTTTCCAGAAGTGAAGTGTCCAGCCTGGGCAGAGTGCCTGGCAGATGGAGCATTGGTCCCCCCTAGTGGCCAGTCCATAAACATGCAGTCGTTATTGTTGCTCAGAGCCCTTCGGCCAGGAACTGAGCTCCCCGTGGGGAAGGCTCTCCCTGGGGACGTCTGTCCTCTGGGGGACCCCTTAGCATCCATTGGCCACAGTGAGGTGGCTCTTAACTAAGCTTCCTGCTAGCCACCTGCTTGCTGAGCAGTTTTAATATGTGGGCAGAGATAAGGAAGAGGAGGAACCCAGGGGTCCCCGAAGGGCATCCTGCTCCCTGCCTCTCAGGGCTGGGTGGGAGCACCCAGAGGGGCTGCACGCTTGTCCTAGCCGGGCTTCCCCGAGGGACCGGCAGCCTGCAGTGGGCAGCTGCAGCCCTCCACCCGTGGTGCAGGCTCTGCTGCTGACCACCCCTGTTCTGCTTAGGACTGGGCGAAGCCAGGCCCCTATGACCAGCCACTGGCAAACACCCTGCAGCGCCGCAAGGAGAAGCGTGAGCCTGACGCCGGTGGTGGTGGTGGAGCCGGAGCAGGGGGAGGCCCGGCGGGGACAGAGGAGGCGCAGAGGCCACGCAGCATGACCGTGTCAGCTGCCACCAGGGTGAGCACTGCTCTCCCCAGCGGGTAGGGGCCAGAGTCCCAGGGCCCCACCTGCTCCCTGTGGAAGGGCATGTATGGGTCCAAGTCCGGAGCTTGGACTTCAAACTGGCTGGAGCAGGGTAGAGCCTGAGCAGGAAGCAGCCCAGGCCTGCAGACCAGGGGTGCTGAGGGTCAGGGGTGGCCGCAAGGTCTGGGGGACACCACATGGTCTCACGGCCCTGGTGATTGTCTGTTTTCTCTCCCCCTGCAGCCTGGGGAGGAGATGGAGGCTTGTGAGGAGTTGGCCCTGGCCCTGTCCCGGGGCCTCCAGCTGGACACGCAGAGGAGCAGCCGTGACTCACTGCAGTGCTCGAGTGGCTATAGCACACAGACCACCACGCCGTGCTGCTCCGAGGACACCATCCCCTCCCAAGGTGGGCGCACCTGCATGGGCTTTCAGGCACCCCGGGCGAGGGCCAAAAGTGGCCTGTGCATCCTAACTGCACTGTAAACCCTGCCCCAGGATGGGCTCAGCTTGTGTTGCTGGGAGCCGGGCACAGGGAACACACCTGTAATCTCAGCTCCTGGGGAAGCTGTGGCCAGGTGGATCCCAAGCTCAGAACCATGCCTGGGCAACTGAGCCCAGACCCCAACTCCTAAACTAAGAGAGATTTGGGGCAGGAATGTATTTCAGGGATCCCTGGGCTCAAGCCCCACTATGTACAGAAGGAAAAAACAGTGTGCAGGGGAGAGAAAGGGAAGAAGGGCAGAAGGGGGGTAGGGTTCTTTTGGTGGATGTTTTAGAGGCTGGCGGCAGTTGTCCGGTAGCTGCCACATCAGAAGTAACTTTCTCAGGCCTGGTGACCCACACGGGTCATCCCAACTGGTCAGGAGGCCAAGGCAGGAGGATTGCAAGCTCAGGGCCAGCCTGGGCAAGACTTTAGCGAAATAAAACAGTATGGAGATGTCGCTCAGTTGTAGAGTCCTCCTTAGTTCATGTCCCAGCAGCACCAAAATAACAACAGTAATAACTCATCTGGACTTGAGCAGTTTTTCTCACCGTGATGAGCAAGTGTGCCCCGACTCGTGTACCTTTGGAAAGCAGAGCTGCTGCCTTGGCTGTGTCTAATCATATCCTCCTATCAGTTTCAGATTATGATTATTTCTCTGTAAGTGGTGACCAGGAGGCAGAGCAGCAGGAGTTTGATAAATCCTCCACCATCCCGAGGAACAGCGACATCGGCCAGTCCTACCGACGAATGTTCCAAGCCAAGCGCCCAGCCTCGACGGCCGGCCTCCCCACGACCCTGGGACCTGCTATGGTCACTCCAGGGGTCGCCACTATCCGACGGACCCCGTCTACCAAGCCTTCGGTCCGCCGGGGGACCATTGGCGGTGGTCCCATCCCCATCAAGACACCAGTGATTCCTGTCAAGACACCAACAGTCCCAGACCTCCCTGGGGTGCTGCCAGCCCCTCCAGACGGGCCAGAGGAGCGGGGTGAACACAGCCCCGAGTCGCCATCCGTAGGTGAGGGCCCCCAGGGTGTCACTGGCACACCCCCCACCCTGTGGAGTGGCCAGGCCTCCATCAACCCTCCACTCCCAGGCCCGAAGCCCAGCATCCCTGAGGAGCACAGACAGGCAATTCTGGAAAGTGAGGCTGAAGACCAGGAAAGGGATACCCCAAGTGCCAGCGTCACCCCAGGCCAGCCGCCAGAGAGTGACCCTGCAGACCTGAGCCCGAGGGATACCCCGCAGGGAGAAGACATGCTGAATGCCATCCGCAGGGGCGTGAAACTGAAGAAAACCATGACCAACGACCGCTCTGCCCCTCGCTTCTCTTAGGCTCCCAGTGGAGGATGAACTCTTTAATTAATAAAACCTAATTTGTCTCAATCCATTCCAATTATAATCAAAAAATTTTGTAGGCAATTCAGAATTCAGCTCTTTTGAAAATACTCAACATATTTAGATAAGAATTAAAAAGCAAAATATGTAACTGACATAACCTTGATCTTTTAATTTGTAAATACTGACAATTTTCTTTCTGCACATTTTAATCTTAAGTTTCCCTTTTGATTTTTCTGAAGGTGCCAAATTCCATTTAACTTTTTTATAAGTCTTTGTAAAATTTTAAATGCCTAAGGGGGGTGGGCTGGGGCAGGGCAACCACAGAGTAGTTAATTTCAGAAAAGGCTCACTAAGTTCTTTCTTCATCCCAGCCCCTGCAAGCTTTTGTAGATGCATTGTAGTAGTCTAGTTTAGAAACAAATTCAAGTTATTTTAATGTACAAACAAAATGGGTAAGGGGTAAAATTCTCGTAAGTATACTATGTTCTGGATAAGAAAAGCAGGACTAACAACTGAGCAATATTCAAGAGACGTAAATCTGGAAAAGGTAGACTGTGTTGGGGGGGCGTGGGAGGGCACTGTCAGCGTAGCCGACCCTGTTATCTTTAAGAGTAGCCTTGTAGGTTGAATTTCTAGTAGCTTCCTGGTAAATGCATCCAAATAAGCCATACTGGATTGCAGTGTTTTGTTCTGTAGGGTGTTTAAGGACTCCTTCCTCCCATGATCCCTCCTGACTGCACACAGCACCCACCTCGAATCCCACGCATGCCGCCGCCGCCACTGCCATAGGGTAGATGTGGAACCCCTGCATTAGTTCGTCTACTGTGCTCACATTCATTGAATCCAAATACATCTGAGAGGGTAAGGCAGCTTTTGAAATGTGAAAACACTAAAAAGTAATAGCAGGGAATTCTCAGACATAGCAAATGCCTTTTTACTTGTGCCCAGCAGGCTGGGTGCACTGAAAAGCCCAAATATTTTGAAAAAACCTGAGTGAATGTATCAAGGGTAACCAGCTTGGAGTCCCACAACTTGCCAATGTGTTTACCAATCTCGGGCTTGTTTTTCTTACCTTTCTTAAATGGCAGTGAACCGGCTGCATGCTGAACACCGACAGGAGGACTGGCTTGCCATTGGGAATCTGACCACTGTACGGTCCCTTTTATTTTGCATTTTCAGCAGTGGTTTTTTGGAATGGATTTTGTCTTTTCTTAAGTGGAAGTTGAGTTTGTTATAATGCCTGTTCCCTAAAGTCAACAGAGATTTGTAGATTGAAAGGGGTCAGGTTTGGAGAAGACAGCTATTCTAAGAACGCAAACAGGCCCCTACCAGTGGTGACAGTGTGCAGACGGCTGCCCCTCTGGAGGGATTCTGGGTCCTGCCTGCTCTGCAGGTTTCTGTTGGCTCCAACCTTCATGAAGTGTTTTCTGCTTTGCCACATAGCTGCACCAGATATGAGTAGCGTACCTGTACAGTCACTGTTCTATATATTAACACTGAACACTGCTGTGATTGCTCAAGACATTTTATGTTATGGCTTTCAAGCGAGGCATGATTATTAGAAACTATTTAAGCTTTTTTCTTTGAAAAACAAGCTCCTTTAACAAACTATAAGCAACAGTAGTGCCTGTGGTTTAGCCCACCAATCTTGATGACTAAAAGTAGCTGATGCATTGTGCATATGATGCTTGAGATGGTTTTTGCAAAAGCAGAAATCGTTACAAGGTGATTATAATAGATAAAAGTGGTATTTTAAACCTTCAAAATAAATGGATGTAACTGTACCCTGGTACAGCTTTTCACTTGTTCAGTTTTTAAACATTAGTATAATCTGAATAAATTAATATAAAATATTGCCAAATTCAATGTAGAGAATGTGACAAAACACCTTGGATAGTTTGTGTTTTTGCATATTGTAAAAGCAGTGTCACAGGTAAAAACAACCCTTTCTAAAGGTAAATTGTGGTTTAGTTGCTAGTTTGTACTGAGAGTTGACCTCTCCCTGTGCAGTTTTTTGTTCTGAACTTGTATAAATAACAGTTGTGTGATGTGTCTCTCTTCTACATTGTAACAGTTGCTTCAGCCTACACTATAAATAAAGAACCACTAAGAAAAAAACAGTGCCGTGCACTCCTGCATTTCAAATCATACTGAAATTTAGTTTGAGGTCTTAGGTATCACACGATGGAAAACAGACTCGAATTGAGTTTGCTTAGAAAACTGACATAGTATTTCTGTAATGGTTATGTGGCCTAAGAACAAGAGTGTTCCCTACATTATGGTTTTGAGAACAGTTGTAATGCATTACCAAGGACTAAAAGGAACTAGTTCTGGTTGTTTTGAAAACCAGTTCTTGAAAAAAACAAAAACTTTGAAACTTTTCTCCTATAGTGAGTCTACAAAAACCAATTTAGGTGGAGGAAGCAAAACTGAACAGCTGGCCCCAAAGGTCAGAAAGGTGCACTGACCCACCTGTTACCCAGCCACTCAGCCTCCACCCCTGACAGAATCACACCAAGTCCATGCCTGTCCACGGGAGAATTGTCCTTTACATAACTAAATCCCATGCTGGCCTGGTGACACTGGCCAATAATCCCAGGACCCTGCGAGGCTGAAGCAGGACAGGAGGCCTGCAACTTTGAGCATAACCCTGTCTCAGAGTTAGGTGGAGATGTAACTCAGTGCAAAGGCCCTCACTTCAATCTGCAGCAGCACAAAAAGGAAACAGACCACACTATAACCTCATTAGAATCCTTAGAAAACCATAAAGGTGTTTAACTCCTCAGGATTTCTCTCGAGTTTGTATATTTGTTCTGGTCATTACAGCTATCACTTCAATCTGCAGCAGCACAAAAAGGAAACAGACCACACTATAACCTCATTAGAATCCTTAGAAAACCATAAAGGTGTTTAACTCCTCAGGATTTCTCTCGAGTTTGTATATTTGTTCTGGTCATTACAGCTAATTAAATTCAGAGGCTGTTCCATTCAGTCTTCAGAGTAAAGCTGTGTTCCAGAGTTTTCCCTTGTTGGTAATGTGCTATCAGCATGACTTACTACGTATCTGACTAGGGAAGAGGACAATGACGCAGTCACACCACCACAGTGACCCTCAGAATGCCTCAGTCACAGCAGACCATGGTGACTTTATTAGGGCAAGTGTACTTCACTTGCAAGCATGAACTTGAGGTGCCTGTGCCACTCTACATGGGCTGCTCCCGGGGTCTGGACACGATATGCCACCACAGTGGCGGCAGATCACCTTCCTTTCTGGCAGGAGGCAAAGCTTCAGTCTTGGGACCATCAGGTGGGGTTTCCTCCTGCAGCTGCTTAACCTGGAAGGGGGTGAGAAGGGAAGATGATCAAAGGCATCTGACTGTACACTCAGCGGCTGTGGCGCCGTGACTGCCTGCTTTGTGTGCTGTGTCCCAGGACAGTTCCAGCCTCACTACTGAGACAGGTGCTGTGTATAGCTACACGGTTTCCACCTCCAGAAGGGCTTTTCTCCTCTCTCAGGCAGTACTAAGGGTTGAACACAAGGCCACTCTGCACTGAGCTACAGCCCCCAGCCTCCACGAGGTCTCACTAAGTTGCCCAGGCTGGGTTCAAACTTTCTATCCTCCTGTCTTAACCTCTCAGAGTGCTGAAATCACAGACACGTGCCCTACCATGTTTGGTGAATTTTCCAACTCTGAAGTTGGAAACAACTGTCCTACCCTTCCTCTTAATTCTTTAAACAATAACATGATTACTACCTTTGCAATGCCCTCGTCACACTCCCCAACCACCCCCTCCCAAAAATTTATTTTTGTGTTTCCATTAAGCACCGTTAAGAAACCTCAGTTCATAGATACAAAGCCCCCTCCCGCCCGACAGCCCCTGAACGAAAAGCAACGTGAAATCACATGTAAAAATGGGCTCAGTTGGCCTGATGTGGACCAGCCAACCCCAGTGCTAGCACTCTCCAAGGTCACTGTCCTAACGGAGGAGACCTAAGCCGCACCCCCTCCACTACGGCGGGCTGGCCGACTCTGCCCAGGGAGGACAGCAGAGGTGCAAGGCTTCAGAGAAGAGGCCAGCAGCACTTAGCCGCAGCTCGGGCCTCATGCTCTCCGTGAAAAACACTGCCAGTGCCTAAAGGTTGACGTTTCTGAACCAAAAATGGTGCCCCCAACCGTAGTGACCTTTCCACTTCACCGTGGCCAGGGATTTGCAAAGGTGAGTATCTTCAACCTTAACCACAGAACCAGCACAACTTCTATGAATTCCAATACCCACAACAACTACCCAAACAACAACTGCCCTTCTAGCTCACTTGCTTAGACGTCCCTGGGAACCCCGGAAGGTTACAGCTCACAAATCTTCCCTTCCAAGTTGACCGCCTCTGTCTTTACTTCCTTTATTCCCCTCAGATTCCATCGTGACAATCATTCTCTCGAACAACCTCAGTCTCAGCATGTCTAGTGGGCAACCCCACCATCCACCTTTAACTAAACAGAGACAGCTCAGTACAGCTAAAGAGGAGAAAGTCCTGGATCAAACTGGTGTCACAGCACATTAGCTATTCCCGGCCTTAGACGGACCTTCACTACCTCCTCACCCTACTGTCCTGAGCAAGCTCGTGTGCTCTCCGTGATGAGCACACTGTGCTATTCCACGCCATGTGCGCGGCACCACTTCCTGTGACCATGTTAGTCACCGAAAATACTATCACAAGTCAAAACATCCAGCCCAAATGTGAACATGTACTTTATGTCTAGCTGTAACAGAGGAAGAATGCCCACTCCTCTTCTCTCTTTCCTCTCCCCTAAGGATCTCACTCACTTCGTTACAAACAATGAAGCCACACAGTTCTATTTCTAGACCAACTCTTTCCTTGGAGGTTTAGATTCCCACAGCCAAACCTGCCTCCTTTATCTCGGACAGGATTCCCATGCCTCACACTTCTAAAATGTGATGCCTGGCTGCACTTCTTATACTTGTTTCTTCACTCAGCTTCCCCATCTCCACCACCACCACCGCCACACTGGGGAGGTTAACGCTTAACCTGCAAACTATTCTTGATTCCTTTTTCTCTCCCACCCTCCCCCCACCCATCAACCTATTTCTCAAAAAGATATTTGGGGAAGTCTATTTCCTTCCACATCTACTATACACATCCCAGTGCTGGTCGCAATAACCTTTTGACTGAAGTACCGCAATAACTACAGTCTCCTTTTCCTGATGCCCTCCTGTATTTTACAAGAGCAAGCATTTGTAAGCGTAACTGACCACCAGGAAATCACTAAAAACGCTCAAGGCTCTAGGGCGGAGGAAGGTTAAGGAACAGTACGGCACAGCAAGGTGAGCCAAAGGGCTAAGGTGAAAGAACAGAAACAAGAGTAGAGGACACCAGAAACAGAAGCGCATCTGAGCAGCAAGGGGCCAGGGTCCGTGTCATGGCTGAACTGGGACCGCAACACCTAGAAGCCCAAGCTGACTGTCCATCCAGCCATCACGAGACCCACCTCTCGCTCCCAGCTTTCCAGCCGCAGCTTCTTCCACTGCTCTCTCTTGGCGAAGTAATCGGGATACATGGCCTTCTCAGAAGGGTGCCAGTAATCTAAGCACCATTCTGGAACCTGCCAGGAGAGGAAATCATGATGTTACTCTACAGGATACACTTACATGCCACTGACAGGGCCCTGCTAGGAAACAGGTGACAAAACTCCAGTTGTATTTTCATAATCACTGTGCCCACCAGGCTGTTTGACTAAGAAATGAACAGCACAGGCTAGGCAGGAACCTAAAAATGAAGAAAGGCGTGATGCAGAGAGCCCACACGGCAATCTAGGCCGAGAGAACCGCGGCCTTCTTCCCCTACCTGCATCTTTTAAACACCACGGTAGCTTTGTGCTATCTGGAAGTATCACTTAAGACTATCTCATGAATAGTAAGTACCCATCTCAACAGGTTAATTTCTAGGCCCCCAAATTAGGTATTTCCAAGTAAATTATCACCTGGCTTTGCCAAAAAGTACACTACAAGATCTTGGAGCTAAATTTAGAAAGCAAAGTTTTAAGGACATCTGGGAGAAAAAACTGATACCTGAAAAAAAAAATCTGACAACTCAGGAAAAAAAATGTCCTAGCCATGGACAGGCAGGATATACGGCTGAGGCTGAAGGGAGGAACAAAGACCACATCTCGTGCCCAGTTCCCCCGGCAGCCGCACCTACCTTGTAGCACTCGTATCTCTCATAGGAGGTGCCCCCCGGCGAGTCAGGGAAGATGTACGGCTGTGGGTGCTGACACTGCCAGAATTCTTCTTCTGCCTCCTTCAGAAGCTGGGTGGCCTTCATCATATCCTTTTCATTCCTATGTTCTTCAAACCGGGCTCTCATCAAGCATGCAAAGTACCTATACTTGTACCTTAGACCAAAGGACTTTGGAGATTAGAAATGTTATCTACTAAAGTGGGGAGTACAGTACAATCTGACAGAAACTGCATTCCTCCTAACACTGCCAGGAGGGGCAGTGTGGTTTCCTGGCCTGTCCCTCAGGCTGCCTCTGGAGCAGCCATATGATGACTGCTTCCTTTGCAGCCCTCCAAGCAGTACCCACCAGACATACTGTATTAAATACAGCCTAGGACTTTCTTCTCTTTCTCTTGCAACAAAGGATGATTTAGCCAAAATAAGAAGAAAGGGAATTAATGAAAGAGAAAAGCTACACATAGGGTCTGTAGGAGCACCCAACATTTATTTGTTGACAACTTATTGAATTTCCTATCTTGTGCTAGGCCTGTGCTAACTTCTGGAGATAGACGGATAAAAAGGCAAGTGTTTCATGGTACAAAGTTTTGCTCAAATTACAGAGATCTAGGTTTGAATCCTGACGGACACTAGCTGTATAATGTTAGGCAAGCTATAGGCAGGTTCTGAAGGAACTGTGAGCAGACTTCACATAGGATACTGAGTGGTATAAGCCTGTAATCCCAGCACTCAGCAGGCTGAGGCAGGACAATGGTGCATTTTAAGAGCAGCATGAACTATATAATGAAACCCTGTCTCAAAAAAAAAAAAAATCAGTTTAATCAGCCAGCGATTGGAAAATGGTCCTAATAAACTTTAACTAAAAAATATAATCATCATCCCACAACAACAAAAATCCGCATCAGTTAGGGTGCTCTGAGTACAGTCCAGACCAGAGGACAAGGGCCTGAAGTAGGCCTCTGTAATGACAGAATGTAAGAGAAAGATATTTAGACCACTTATGAGAGTGGGCATGAATTTCAGCTTTGCTACTGCTAGAAGCTCTAGGGTACACCATTTAAAGGCCCTAAGGAAAGGCTCCTCCCTACTTGCTAGTCTCTATACGCTAAGATCTTTAAGATTCCATGAATCAAAACACATAAACCCTGGCACAGCCCAAGTGTGCAATAATAAGAGATTAGCACATGGTGTTCTGGTTTCTGTCTAGAGGTCCCCCAGAGCTTCCTCAGTCCTTGCCCGAATTTCTTCCTTCATTTGCCTCCATAGTACGGTTCTCTGGTTCCACAGTGGGTCTCTGAGGTGGGCATGGGCTTTGGACACCCTCAATTAATTCTGGGACTGGAGTTGCCAACTATGTTCACTTGGATCTAGAACCGTATTTCCAATTGTTAAATTCCTTCCCACGTGTCTTAGTAACTTTCTCATCATTGGGACAAAATAGCCAGCACCTGCAACTCCAAAGACTTTTGACTCATGTTTTTAATCCCCAGTGGGCTGGCTCCAAGGCATGAAGGCTTGGTGGAAGAGTCTGGCAGAAGCAAGCTGCTCACCACAACGCAGGAGGGAAGCAGGGAGCAAGGGAGGGAGGTGCACCTTTCCAGGCCACACCCCCAGCGAACAGCTCTTCTGATCAGGCCCCGACTCCTACCATCACATTTAACTATAAACTCATCACACCCCTACGACCCAGTCATCTCCCCAAAGCCCCATATATGAATGTATGAAGCTTTGGGGGGACCTCTAGATTTAGAATAGTCACATTTTAAAAATGCTGACTCAGTAGTTTTATCATTTCCTCTACGATTATGAACTTTACTATTCCAAGTTATAGTTCAACATTACCTGAGTTCTTGACTGCCTACCTTCTTTCACAAGATTGATAATTCTCTTATCTATTAGTTTCCATGTGCAAACCGCCCCCCATCCATGAGCTGCTGCTCACAGGGATTAATTTTAATTTATCTGGCATCCACCATAGAAACTGAATTGCACATTCTGTCCAATAAATGAATAGGAAAAGTCCAGGGAGAAACTAACATCTCACAACACTACCTGGCCACTTTCCTGAACAGCAAAGATGATGTTCAGTCTGAGCTTCGCGGCTACCCTCTGCAACTCTTAAAGGCCCACGCAGTTTTTCACCATTTAGAGGTTTATTTTCTAGACATCCTTTACCTAGGACTAGGTTTTGGAATTCTGACAAGAGAGTGAAGGCCTGGCATTCACACATCTTGGCTTGTCACCCACCTTGCACTGCACTGAGGTCACAACAACTTATGTATTTTAACACCATGTTCCAGGACCAGTTTTGGATAGAGGAGGAAACAATTGTGGGGAAGGTGAAAAACATTAGTAGAGACAGAGCTACATGAAGCTGAAAAGAGAAAAGCTGATGGGAAGCATAGGTGAATGATGATGCTTTGGAGTCAGACACCTAAATTTTAATCCTAACTCGGCACTTAGCAGCTGATTGGCCTTGGCCAAGTTACTCCCAGCGCCTCAATCTGCTCATCTGTAAAACAGGGCTAAAAGAATCCCCTCTCGCCTGAGGTGTGCTGCGCACTCAGAAAAGTAATGTACATACTGATGTTCATTTTAGGTTCGGTAAAATCGTGAAGAAAATGTTACTCAGTGAGCGCTAGATCTACGGCAATTACAGTTGCAGGCACTTGATTTGATCTTCGTGCAACCCGGTGCGCTGGGTGCCGAGGCCACTTGAAAAGAAAACATACCCGCACCTCGTAAGCATCTCCTCAAGTTCCGGCAGCCCGGGGCTGGGAAGTCTGGGCAGGAACCCAGCTCCAAAGGCCGGCTCCGGGGAGCGCCCTCCCATTGCGCCCCCAAAGTCCTTGACCGCCTGGGCCCCGGCCTCTCAGCCTCCACACCCACGTCGCCCTCCCGGGCCCTGGGGCCCCTGCTCCCACCTGTGGACACACCACGACTCGAGGTGGCGCAGCGCCCGCTTATAAAGCCGCAACACCTTCTGCTGGTGGGTCAGGTAAGCCGCAGAGGCGGAGAACGCCATTCCCACTCTGTCACCTTCGACAGCCGCGGGAGCTGCCGGGAGCCCGGAAATCTGCGGCTGGGGGCAGGATTAATACCGGAAGGGCGGCTCGACGTGAGGCCACGTCCGCTTCCGCCCGGGAGCTGCCTGATGTGCAGCCATGAGTCGCTACAAGTTTGTCGGTAAGAGCGTTTTTGGCCCTTTGCTCATTTTGCCTTGTCCCGGGCGTCTCTCGCCACGGCCAGAAGGCCCCGGGCTTGCAGTTTTCTGTTTGAAAGCTTAAAGAGCAGTCAATGGAAGAGGGTGTAGGGCGGAGTTAGTAATGGATGGTTAGTAATGGATGATATGGTTCTTGATCTAAGTGCTGCTTTCACGAGTATGTACTATATTGGTGAACATTCATGGGTTGTACTGTACTGTGTTGTGCTGTTTTCAGAGTGTTGTTTTTTTTAAAAAAAGAGGGGGGTTGCGGTTTCGGGGCCTGTACCTTAGTGGTGGCGCTCTTGTGCAGCACTCGGGAGGCCTCGGGTGCGATTGGCAGCGCCTCAAAAAAAAAAAAAAAAAAGCAGCTAAAAGATTAGTCACTATGTTCCTTTCTCTCCAGGTGCTCCAGCCCCACCCTTCTCCCTGTCCCTCTCCGGTGGTTGAGAGGATTGGCTTGAAGGGAGCCATTCATTCATCTCACTGTTACTGAGTGCTGATGGCCTTGACACTGGCCTACGAACACAGGGCACAAAGATCTGGTGCCAGCTCTGCTGACATCACCATTTGCTGGATAAACGAGAGGACGCCAGTAGTAGGGAGAAAAACCAATTCTGTTACTTGGCAAATACATTGTTTCTTCCAGCTGCAGCTGAAGGAAAGGGAGAATACAGCAGGGATCTACTGGGTATGGATTTTCATTACTAGGCACTTAGGAAAACCTGAGGGACACTGTAAGAGCTGTGCTCAGAACGATAATTGGGGACCGGGGAGTTTAGTTTCACTGTGTATGGAGTGGAGCTTTACTGAAGGTTTTTCACAGGAGTATTCAGTAAGTTATGGAGTGCCAGATACGTGGCCAGACTCTTGTGCTGTGACATACAGCAGTGTGCAAAGCTAGCCTTGATCCTTGTCTGGATAGAATTTCCAGCTACTTAAAGGTGGGACATGACAGTCCTCACATCTGTGCCTTACTGAGGTGATCCTGCTGGGTAGATACAGGGGGGATGGAAATGAGTACTAGTTTCTGATCGTGAACTAAGGCGATGGGAAAGAAATAGATGGGCATAATACTTAGCAATTGAGTGTTGAAGGCAAGTTAGGGCAAATGAATAAAGATGACTCAGGGTTGAATAAATACTAACCGTGAAATGGAAGCAGGAGTGGGAGAGCCACTTATGTCCGTTTGGGGTTTGTAAAAGGACTTCAAGGCAAAGACATCATTCAGACACTGGTAAATGTAGTCAGGCGCTTAAGAGAGTAGTTAAGTTATACACTTAACATGAGAGTTATTTTAAGCAGTGTGCTTTTCCAAAGACGTTTTGTTAAATACCGTGGGACTATAATGCAGTTGTCAGATTGGAGAAATAAGCCATACGCACAGCCCTATGCAGGTGAGATGGTGAGAGCCATAAGAAGTTTGGATGTGCTGTGAGAGCCTGGTGTACCTGAGGCCTCCGGAGTGGTACACAAGAGCGCCACCACTGAGATACAGGAGGGTCCTCAAAGGCTGTAAGACATTTTCTAAGATGGGCTTCTCTGCCTCTCCACCCTCATTTGTGACCTGATTGATAGCAGAGAGGAATAGTCACAGAACGCCGCGAAGAACACAGTAGAAAGGCATGTTTGTGGTGTAGAGCTAATTCCCCTCCTCAGATTGTGTCTCTTAAATGCATTCTCCCTAAAAGCTCCAGAGTGGTCTATCACAAAGTCAGATCAACTAAATTTTTGTTTTGCTGCAGATTTTTTATTTACTCTCCTCAGGGTATTTGAATGGTTTTAACAGCATATAAAGCCTTTTTGCCGCTGTCTAGCGCTGCCCACATTTCCAGCCTCATCCCGTTTGTGCCATGTAAACACTTGTCTATACAGTTTCCTTCCTCCAGCAAGGTTTTAGGAGTGCTAGTTTGGGCCAGAATGTTTTCACTGCCTTTTATGTCCTCCTGACTACCCTGTTGCCCGGCCTCTTACATATTTCTTAAGACTTCATAAATCTATCCTGTGCCACATTATTTATAATTAAATATCAGTGCACCTGCTTTTCGCACTAGACTGAACTCTTAACACAGGTACTGGCATCTGTCTTGGTTTCTCAGGGCTTTAATACAGTGACTGTTCAGTGGAAGTGTGAATGATTGGGTAGAAGAATGTATGTGGCCTTGGTGCTGCAGTGATAAGAAAACTGATGAATCAGAACCAGTTGAAATAGCAGAGGAGGTGACTATAGGAATAAATGAGATGTTTTTTCTTTATGGTCTTCTTCAGTTGTATTCTCCTGATGTAATTATATTAAAAGTCTAAAGCATAGTCTTCCCTGATTTAAACAAATACACACAGATGGATACAAACATCAGGGTTTTTTGTTCTTTTTAAAAACAAAAATGGAGTCATACTATACATTCAGTCTTTGTTACATAACTTGCTCTGATTTTTTTGTTTTGTTTTTGTTTTTTCGTTTTGTTTTTTGAGACAGGGTCTCAGTATATAGTTGAAGTTGACTTTGAACTCACTACATAACCCTGGTTGGTCTCAAACTCACTGTAGTCCTCCTGCCTCAGCCTTCCAAATGCTGGCATTATAGGTGTATGTCAACACACCTGGCACTTGCTGTGATGTTTAATCTTCTTGCTCATTTAAAAGACACTTTATAAACCCTTGCACTGATATTTCAGCCTATCAGGGAGTCATGAAAAGCACCATATTAGTTCCATGGAAAGTTGGTCCATGAACAAACATTACATAAAACAGTTGCATGAAAATTTAAACCAGTGTTAATGAGTGCAGCCATAGATTTTACTTGAGAACAATTGACTGTGCCCACATGATAATGCTTCTCCATTTCCTTCTCTGACTGTATAACACGTTGCTTCTCCCATACTACAGTGTGTGGGGAAGAGGATGGGAAGCAGAAGTATTTGTTGAAAAGTCTCCACCACCTCCTAAATGTATACTTCTAGGGTATAAACTTTTCAGCATGAGCCTTTGAGAGACTTTAAGATCCAAACTGTAGCACGAGGCCTACTTTTCCTTGTACCCTGAATATGGTACAGTGTGCCTGTGTAGTCTAACCTGTAGAAGGGTAGCACATCCCTCTACAATTCTATGATTCTAGGAGTCATTAAAGACTACAGGCTTTCCTTATGTTCTGAACATCAAGCTACAAAAGCAATGCTCTTACATCCCACTGTTCATAGTTTGAAACACATTTGAGTGCTAGGGTATGGTGATCTGTCCTAATTCCAATATTTTGAAAAGTATTCATCTACTCCTAGAAATTCTAAACCAGCTAAAGGTGTGTTAGGAAAGGAACAAAAGCCTATTAGATCTGGGGAGGTAGCTTAGGGTAGAGCATTTGTCTTGTGCAAGACTGGGTTCCATCCGAGCACCACTGGGGATACAGATGGGGCGGAGGTTTTTGACATCTTTTTCAAATAATTAGCATCAAAATACAAAATTACAACAAACTCAGTTATTGATCTTTTATTCACAATTCATGAATGAGAGCAACCTCCATTATGCAGAATAGAATTAGAACTCCCACAGAGTAGCAGAATACAGTGGGTTTTGTAAAGTGGGAATGAGTGAATAGAATAGAGGAAAAAGAACTTGATTGGTGAACAGGTTACTTTTTTGGTAAGGGTTAAAACAGAAGACTTCCCTATTAGTCTGATTCACTGAGAGTGGAATCTCTTGAGGTAAAGCTGATCTGTTTTGACATCTTTCTGTGTCTTTAAAGTTTCACGTTCACTATGTAGCATTTAGCAAGAGTGGTTATTTTGGTTTGGTTTTGGTTTCTTGGGCCTAGTGTAATAGCCTCTCATAATTTTTGTTTAATAGTATGTTTCCAAAAAACCCTTTTTATTATTACAAGAATGACATTAAAAATTTTTACCAACCTATAGGGGAGGAATAGATTACCCCTCACCTTAGTTATGTGGGTTCCTTGGCTAGATCTAGAAATCAAATCAGTATAAGGTTGACTAACAGAAAAAAAGCATACGAGTTTTATTAAAATGTACTTGTACATAGGAATCCTCACCAGAAAGTAAAGTTCAGGACAGTAGGAAGGGAGTGGGTCTTTTTTCTCTTCCACATAGAGGCCTTGAATCTGAGGAATCAGGTTCTCTTCCCTGAAGGCCACAGTAAGGCTTCACCAACCAGACTGGTAACCAAATTGGTCCTTTCTGTGACAATACAAAACCCTTGACCCCATGTTAAACGGAGAAACAGGGCCCTCCCAAAGCTCTGAGTTAATGTCTTTCCACAGAACTAGCAGATGCTCTGTGTGTGTGTAGGCTTAGAAACCCAATGTCATTCATTCTGCAGGGGTCTGACCCTGATAGTTAAGATTGAAAAAATTAAGAGTAATCAGAGCTTTATGTAGTCTCATTTGTGGGCTTGCTGTTATATCCCCATCACGTCCTCTTTTGTTTCCTAAGTATATATGATTTTTTAAAAAAGCCTTTACCCTAAAGAAGGGAACTAAGGAATGCTTTTGGTATGAAAGTACCTGAGAATCCTAAATAAATATTGAACAGCTGATCTCTTCTTTTGAATCCTTTGCATTCCTCTGCAAACAGAAGAAATAGTCCATGGCAAGCAGGCAGGCAGGAGCAAGTAAGGGACCTCAGCAGATTCTTTCTACCCCGTTTTATATTCTACCTAAGCTACTGAGATTAGAGTAGTGTGAAACCAGTCAGTGGACTGATTTAGTAATCACACACTCAGTCCCAGCATTACACACATTAGATCCAGCCATCTCTGAGAAAGCCCTACCTATGACTGCATGGGGACATCTAGACACAAGCCATAACAAGGGGTGATATTTTTGTGATCTCTATGACTCAAAAAAGGCCGTTTAAGTCCCATCAGCATGTAAGGAGTAGGGAGGAGAAATAATTGAATAGGAAACTGTGAGTCTATGTGGTCTAATTGATGTTGTTGGATTGCTTGTTCTACCACTTATAATTCTTCATGCTTCTAGAGAGAGGAAAGATCATGATCACCTTGAAGCATATTAAAAAGATGTGTCAATTGATGAGTGGGAGTTTCCAAACTGGAATGGACCCAACTAACTTTTTTTTTGGTGCTAGAAATCAAACTCAGGACCTTGAGCTTGCCAGGCAGGCACTGTGCCACTGAACTATATCCCCAGCTGAGCCAATTAATATCACCTAGTATTTTGGGGGGGATATATATGAAATTTTTTTGGTCTTTATGAGACAGGCTTTCACTGCATTTCAGTCTGACCTTGAACTCTTTGTAGCCCAGGCTGGCCATGAATTCACAGCAATCCTCCTGCCTCAGCCTCTTGAGTGCTGGGATTACAGAGATGCACCACCATGCCCAGCCTGAAAATCATTTAAGGTGGTCAGTTAATCACTCCTAATAGAGGGCTTTTGGGGCTTCATAGTATGCTCTGTTACAATGTAAATGATTCCAACCCAGTGATTCTAGGGGGAAGTTCTTTGTACTTTATCAGGTGCTACAGTTTGCCTGAAACTTTGATCTTGTTCTAGCAGTTAATGATATATAAAAGTTCCAGGGACTTGCAGTACTCAACAAGATATCTATGTAATACACAAAGCCACTGTTGTCTGATTGTTGCTAGTGCCTGAGCCACACAGATTTGGCATATAGTGGGACTGTTAAGCATATCTTGGAGTAGCACTTTCCAAGGAAATCTCTGGGTGAGAGTGAGTTGTTGATAAAAGCAAGGGTGAAAAGCAAACTTCACAATCTTGAAGGGCTAAAGAAATAATAAAGAAACAATCTTTTAGATCAACCAGTATCAGTGACCAATCTTGGGAAATCATAGATGGCAAAAGGAGCCCAGTCTGTAAAGCCTCCATAAGTTGAATGACTGCATTGATCACCGGAAGGTCATGCAAGTCTCCATTTCCCTGACTTTTTTGGTACGACAAACATAGGGGAATTCCCGGGACTCTGAGAAGGTTCTTTATATCCCTGTTGTAACTACACCTGTACTAAGAGGTTAACTTGATATAATTTCTCCCCTTTAAGTGGCTACTGCTTATTTCAGAGCAGCTCCTATGTGAGCCAGGTGAGGAGTTACAGCAGTGACACTTATGGAAAAGGTGGATTACCTACTGAAAAGTCCCACTGCTGTAACAGGTCTCCGCCCCAAAGATGTATAGGTGTATTTACAATGTCTTTCCTTCTGGGCCAGTAGCTGAAAGAATAGTACTACTGCTCAGGAGCATGAAAGACTGGGTTCCAAAGCCTACCAGCCCAGAGGAGGTTCTTTGGCAAAACTAAGTTTGGGGCCATTGTCTTTTTGTAATAATAGTGACATCTGCTCCTGTATCCAGCAGTTTTAGGAAGATTTTACTTTTTATCTGCACAGTCAAAGGGTTGAGAGGCTGTGATGGGCTGGGCCCAGTAGACCCCCATCTGCGTTGCTACCAGATCCTTGATCTGCCCTCTCCCTTTCTTTGGACCGAGGACTCAGTATGGCAAGAGGATGACCAATTTTCATTTTTCATTCCAGGGGTAAAAGTTTGGGTTCCCTTTCTGCAGTAATACCGTAATTTCCCCTTGGTAATCTGCATCTGTAACACCTAGAATCACCATAACCCCTGGAGCATTTAGTCCGGATTTTCCCAAAATAAGTTCTGTGGTCCCGGGTTGGCCTCTTGGCTAGGCCCTGGCGCTGGGCTCTGTCCTTGGCTCACTGTCCAGTTTTGGCAGGAATTGTACTGGGCCAGTTTAGTGAAAGTCTCTGCCTTGATATTTTACTGATTCTTCATCTCACCCTCTATAGCCTTATGCCTCCGGCCGACCCTCAGCAAGAATATGTCAGCTTGGGTTTAGCCAGGATTCTCCCTTATCACTGCTTCCTTGTGGTAATTTTCTAGCTGCCGATCCCCACTGGCCTTTGCTCTAAGTCCCCACGTTTCTTTGTATGTGGAGTTGAGCCAGATTTCTTTACTCTCTTGCAAAACTCCCACTGCAGTAACCCCCTTGAGTACAGGCACCTTACTGTCTTTAACAAGTATCATGAGAAAAAAGTGTTTACAACATACAAAGGGAAATGGGCTAGAAGACAGAGACCATTTCTGAATGACCGTAGGTGACTGGTGACTATAGATCAGCTCCTGTGAAGGATTATTTTAGACAAAGCCTCTCCTCCTTGGGTTTTCTTTCTTAGTTTACCCCTTCTTTATCTAATTTCCTTGTTGTACTTGAAAAGAAATTAGATGGTGATTTCCTCTGATCTAGGCTATTCATTGGAGCACCTATATTTATAATATCTGATGATGTTTGTATGTGAATAACCTTTTGAAAAGGTACTGTTTGTGAATTCATCACCTGTCCATCTCTGCTGCCCAGATATCTGAAGCCTTCTCCTTTCTCTTGGTGGTTCAAACGCCTGAAATACTCTCTCCACTATCTTGGGTTACCTAAATTTTTATTTGTCTTTCAAGGTCTATCTTAATGTTGGATTAGTGCATTCCTGGTGTCCAGCTTGGCAGAAATACCGTAGTATAGAGGTCTATTTGTGGGCAACGGACCCACCACAAACTGAGAGATTCTCCTTGTAGTTATAAAAGCTGAAGCATGTTTTTAAAAGTAAGGGAGCCATTGCCCCCCATCATGACTGTTACAGTCTGACTTTGGGTCTTGTTATTCCCCTTGTTCCCTTACAGCAGGATTTTCCAAAAACAGCACCTGATTTTTTGAGTTGGATAATTGTTGTAAGAGTTGTCCTATGTATTTGTGGGATATTCGGTAGCATCAGGTCCTTAACCCTAGATGCCAGTAGCGCACCCCTCAGATGTGACAACCAAAAATGTATATAGAGACACTGCAAGATGTTGGGGGAGAAGAAGAAAGATTAGAGGGAGAGAGATGCTGCACAATTGTTCTCCATTGAGAACCCTCCCCAAGCTGGCACCACGGAGTTCTGGTTTTCTAAGTACATTATGTCCCTGCACACACCTGTGTGTACAATGCCCTATGCCTTCTCTCTCAGCTTGTAAGCCTGAACTATCTTTAAGGTCCAGGTCTCTTGTAAAGCTTTCACATCTCCCTGGCAAAATTGTATTGGTTTTCGTTCGTGCTCCCATGTGCATAATAATTGTTTATTGAGTAAATAAATTTGGATTCTTCTGTATGTCAGCAGTTACGCTGTGTTCTAGGGATGCAGCAGTGAAGAAGATAAACATGACTTTTGCCTTATGTGGCTTACAGTCGGGCTTATCTGTAGCTCCTATACAGACTGTACACTTCTGGAAGACAGGGACCAAGAGTTGAGGGTTACTCATTTCTGTATCCCCTAACTTCTTATAAAGTAGGGCACAGAATTGGTCTTCCTAAGTGTTCGGTGAGTAAAAGAAATAAATGTTTTATTACCTTCTCTGCATCTCCTTTTCATTACCATAATTTAGGCTCTACATTGCACATATAAGCCTTTGTCAGTTTGCAGGTGGGATATCCTAACTGCATTTGCCCCCTTCTAATCCAGCCTTCCACAAAGATGCCAGGATGGGCTATGGCAGTATAAATCTTACTCCTCTGCTTAAATGCCATCAGTAGTAACTGTTGTGCCCAGTAATATAACTGAGTCTGGCCTCTTCCAGCCATTCCATTCCCTGTGCTTCTCTCCAGCAGCTGGAAGGCCTGTAACTCTAAAATACTTCTAAGCCAGCCACCTGACTAGATTGGATATTCTCTGCTGTATTCTGTTGTACCAGTATTTACTTCTAATATTTTATAATGACCGTTAATGGATCTGCCTTATTAGTTCTACAGAGAGTTTCTTGAGAGCAGGAGTTATGTGTGTCTTAAGTTACTTTTCTTGCTACTGAGAAAATACTCAGCACCCAAAGTTAGAGGTGGAAAGGCTTACTGTAGCTCACAGTTTGTAGAGATTTCAGTTCATAGTTGGCTGGCTCCAAGGCAGGGTGTCATGGCACAGGGCATCATAGTGGAGAAACAGTTCATGGTGGGCAGAATGCAGCAAATCAACAAGCAGCAGGTGACCACAGCAGCTCTCTTTCTGTCCCTTATATCATTCAGGGTATATACCCTTAGGGTGCTCAAATCTACACCCAGGGTGGACCTTCCCATTTTCCATACATAGAACTATGCCAAAACAATCAGTGTATTAGTTAGGAATCACATACCCTTAATCCCAGCGTCACACACTCTAGATCCAGCCAGTCTGAAAAGCCCCACCCATGACTCCGTGAAAGGCTTTGGGAAAACATCTAGACAAAAGCCATAACAATATCTTACTCGTCTTTGTATACCATGGGTCTAGCACAGTGGCTGAAAAGTGGCTGGCACTTGGATATTGTTGAATGAATGTGTGAATGGAAAGTTTAGGAACAGGAACTTATATTTAAAGAAGTTTCCAACACAGACTCTTAATAATGAATTGATTATTTGTGCTTTCTGCAGATATTGGTATCAACTTGACAGATCCTATGTTTAGAGGAATTTATAGAGGGGTTCAGAAGCATCAAGGTAAGTGTTTCTTCTATTAAGGTGAATGGTTTCTTGATAAAGACACATTTTTCTGCTGTATGGAGGTCTTGAAATGTAAAATCCACTTTTAAGAAATGTTGAACTTGTTACACGTCTTGGATAAAACAAAGAGAAACATGAACAAGCTGTATTGGCAAACTATAATTGTGAACATTTATAAGGCACCTGTCACAACAGAATTTTAATTTAGCCTTGTACTTATCTGTAGAGGTTTATAATTTAAGTATAGAACTTCGCATAATCATATATACAAGGCCAAGTAATAGTCTCTGTGTAGTGTGTTAAGCAGCTGAACAATTGGGCACATAATCAAAAATCACTTGCTGTACAATATCAGTTCATCTCGTTTTTCAAAAACATTTTTACCTTGGCAGCAGACTAGCAGTATGATTGAGAGGCAACTGCTCTCACCTTCTCTCCCTGTCTCACTGAGAGCCATACTGCAGTTGCTCTGTTATGTGGAACTAGATAATAGTGCTGTAAATGGGGGGGCAGGCCTAGCCAAAAGTAGAATGGGTGGTTTTTACATAGGAGCTAAAAAGAAGAACTAAGACATACCACATACAGAAACAAGTTTCCTATGATGAATGTGATCATTATTATCTCTAAATTGTACCAATAAACAAATTTTTAAAAATATATGAGCTAATTTATAATATAAGGGTCATTTAAACTGGGAGGTAATTAAGCAAGGAATGGCAGTAACAAGTTTTTAAAAGCATAGTTTCTGCAATATACTAGTCTGTGAATATTGCCTCAGAAAATTGATTATACTCATTGTATAAATACAAACAGGAAAATTTGGTTTTATCATTATGGATGAAGTAAAACTACATTTCAGCAGGTTACATAAGTAACTAATCTTATTGTGCTCTTAAGTGAAAGCTTTTCTAAATACAGGGAATGTTAACTGTCATTTGAAAGAAAGTAAATGTTAGTATTCTCAAACTCTCTTGGCACTTACCTTTTCTACTTCATTTATTGAGGATAAATTTTGGATATTAATGTAATACTTAACATAGTACAGTTGCACTATTGAGTAAATTCTTCTTTTCTTGCCTTCTTTGTGATGCTGTGTGTATGCATGTGTTCATGAAATGAGTTGTTGTCAATAACAGCATTACTGCAATTCATAATATCTACCAAAAGCAGTTGCTGTATTGGTTAATAAATTAAAGTTCATATTTTTGTTCTAAAGGAAATTTTATAGCTACTTTAGGCATAATAGTAATTTAATTATATTCACATTTACTCTCTTTAAATATGAAATTAATAATTGGATTTTTATGATAGTATAGTTTTACTGTCTACTTGTGGTCTCTCAGAATTTAATCATTAATTTTGATTTCCCAGAAGGTTCACTGTCCTTTAACAATGAATGTAATGAATAGCAAAAAGCAACTGTCATGTGAGACAGAAACAATCTTTCCTTAATGGAATAGTAGTTAGAGAAATGCAGCATGAACTGAATTGTTTTCTGTTTCGGTGCTGGGAATGGGGTCCAGGGCCTTGCGTATGTGAGGCCACCGTTCTGCCGCCGAGCTTCAACCCCTCAACCCCAGCCCAAACTGACACTGACACAGAAATGTTACGTTTTAGGAAAAAGCCCTGGTAAAAATAATCTCAATAATTATTTACTTTCCAAAAAATACAATACCAACAAATGGGCATGGCACTGAGATTGTAGTTAGTGAGGTCGTCTTCAGTTGGGACCTCCTGATTTCTGTTACTCTCTCCTTTTTCGGTCAACAGTATAAAAATACCATTGAATTATTCATCTAGTTTGCCTTAAATTTGTTTCTTCTTTCACAAGAGTGTAGACGTGCCTTTGATTTGGTGCATGTGATTATTTCAAGAAGAGATAACCATAGATAAGTGAATTTTTACTTCATGTATGGCCTGTCTTGTACAGATGACTTGCAGGATGTGATAGAGAGAGCCATCCAGATTGGTGTTAAAAAGGTAACATGTTTTTTGTTATTTAACTTTTTATTTTTATAATAAATTTTAATAAAAATTCTTTAGAGGAAAAGAGAATGAGCACTGCCACATACTTGGGCATATATTTGCTATTAATTTGTAGTAGCAAATTAATAGAAGTGAAATAGTAATACATTCCATTCACAGCTATTTAAGCCACACAGGCCTTATTGTAGTTCTTCCACATGATCGGTATGTTTAAAGCCTTTATGAAGTACTGGGTTTCTTAAGAGGCAAGTTTTAAATACATTTATAATATAATTTAGCATTCGTTAGAATAGGCAATCATCAAAAAGACGTGAATCTGTCATGAGTTCAGCTTATGAATATACCAGTTGACAACTGAGAAGATATTTTAATTTTTATAGGACTAAAATTCCTGCTCATTTTTAGAGAGTTCTAATAAGCAAGGGAATATTAACCAGTCAGCATCAAATTCTTTGAATTGGTTTTTAAAGTGGCAAGCTACCCCACATAGGCACGTGGGGAGTGAGGTGAAATTCCAGTGTGGCCTCTGGATACTTAGCAGCTATTGGTTCTAAGTTGAGTAGCTTCATTTCTAAAAAATGGTAGGGCTCACTGAGTAGGGCTCACATAATAAATTGTATGTTATTATTTACAAATAATGAAAAAAGTCTTCGATTTCTCATTATGAAGTCACACTCTACTTGGTAAGTCACTTTAAACAGTGCTTTTATGTCAGTGTTAAAATACCAAGCTCCTAAAGTTTTGTGTGAGTCATGAACAATTTAATATTAACATTTCTAATTATACAAAGACAAATACACGACATAACCAACTTAGGGATGACAGAGCTGATGTGAGTTTTACGTGGGCACAGCCCCAAACTGGAAGTTAATTTAGTGACTTGCAGTGTTGCAAGTAGTGTTACAAGCACTTTTATGGTATTACAGATGTGAGTGCCAATCCAGCCTTAGGTTTCACAGCTTTGTAACGTGGGATATTTTCTCTCTCTAAATACTAGTTTGCTCATTTGTAGTAAGGGATGACGGTGCACTTAGTTGCAGGAGCTGCAGTGGGGATCAGTAGAACGCTGAGCACAGTGTGTTTGGGGTTGCACAGCCGTGAACAGCCTACAGTGTGCATGGCGGTGCTGCCTTTGCTGCGGCGTGCCGTCAGCACTGTGTACAGCACATAGCTTCACAGGGATAGGTACAGTAAGAAACTGACTTGATTAAAAGCCATTACATCATTGAAGTACTAGATGTGAGCAACTGATTTGGATTTCAAGGTTAGGTAATGTTAATAAAGAAGAAAGTGTCCCTGTATTTTTATAAGTGCGTCCTATGTCCTGCAGGCACCTGAGGACTGAGTAATGAGTAGGCATTCCCTGAATCTGTGCTCAGTGTCTGGTTATGGTAGAGGCTTACGTTGCTATATGGAGATGTCTGATTCTGATTTCCAGCTCTGCTTTTATCTTGTGTGTGTTCTTTTAAGTGTGTGCCTAGAATGGATCCTTCATTTTAGTTCTGTGATACTCCTGAAGTGTGCTTTAAAAATCATGTCAGTGTACTTAAATCACTTCTTTCAAGTATTGTGTACCTTAAATGGCATCGTCTTGACAGTCACTATTAACACATGATTCTCTACTGCCATCTTTGTCTTAACAGACAGCAGAGATGGCATTCTACCCCTTGGGGGCCTCTGATGACAAGCTACATTATTAACTCAGCCGTTCTCCAGCTTTTCAGTCTCAGAACCCCTTTCCAGTCTGTAATATTATTGGAGACCTTCAAAAGCTTTTGTTTATGTGTCTTAACATTCACTATGTTTTTCAATCAAACCTCATGTCTCAATTATAGTAAAAGACCCACTGCCATGAACTGCCCTCAGCGTACGACCCCCCCAAACACACCCAGCCACTTTTCTGAGGCAGTTCTGGAGCCCTCTTTCAGGAGTGCCTTTAGTTGTGCTGTTGTGGATGTCCGGGACAAAGGTTTACCTTTCATGGTCATTTTGATGTTGTGGAAGAGCCAAAGGTCACACAAGACCAGTGAATAAGGTGGCTGAGGACACACTAATATATTTCCACAAGTCTACCTTTCTATGGTATGGCAGCCAGCAGGAGCATTCTCTTATATCTTTTATATATAGAGACACTCAGAAAAGATTTCCAGGACTGTTTCCAAAGGTTCCAAAGGTGGTAAGGATGATGGCATAAGTGTGTTGGAAGTGACGGGGAGTGTTTTGAGGGGGATTCATGGCAGTCTGGCTTGTACTGTAATAAACTGTTTTAAATTTATATATTCGTTAGACTTTGGTCATGCCTCCTATATAATATTAGCAATTAGAACCAAGTTTTTAAATTTTTGGTATATATATAAAACAGTAAACTACTATGTAATATAAATAGCCTATTTTTATGAAAAATAACTAGTTTACAAAAATCTTAGCAACAAATGGGATTATATTGTATTCTTTCAAATGTTTGTTTCATTTTATTTCATTTCCTTTTTGAGACAAGGTCTTGCTGTGCAGTCCAGGCTGGCCTTCAACTCACTATGGAGCCCAGGCTGGCCTCAAACTTGTTGAAATTCTCCTGCCTCAGCCTCCCAAGTGCTGGGATTGCAGGCGTGCGCCATCATGCTGGCCTCTTTCAGAGTTCTTAAGGACTGAGTGAAAAGGAGACTGCTGAGTTCGCACTCTTTCTGTTGTTGGTCTGTTGTGGTATCACACATCATGTGGCCCCTGGAAGCTCTCATTGTGTACTATGATAGACTGAGAACGAGAGAAACAAATAGTGTCTCAGTATTATTATGAAAATAGTTTTGACCTCGTATGCCCCCCGGAAATTCTTAGACAACGTGTGGACAGTTGTTGAATTACTCATCACGCATCAGTACTGGTTTAGATGATCCTTGATTTAGATGAACTGGACTCGAAGTTTGTGGTCATTAGTTCTTTGGTCTTTGCATAACACATGGTCTGTGTCCTCGAGGTAGTAATAGCAGACATGTAAATGTGTCTTTTTCTTTGTGGTACGGAGGATTGAGCTTGGGGTCTTCTCACTGAGATACATTTTAAAGATTTTTTTTTTTTTTTTTTTTTTTTTGCGGTACCAGGGATCGAACTCAGGACCTTGTGCTTGCAAGGCAGGCGCTTATTCCACTGAGCTATATCCCCAGCCCTTAAAGATATTTTTGATAGAGCACTTGGCTGAATCACCAAGTTTCCCAGGCTGCGTTCAAACTTTAGATCTTCCTGCCTCAGTCTTACAGAGTACTGGGATCACTGGCACATGCCACCACGCCCAGGTGTAAATGCGTGGAGAGACAGCTGCTGCTGTGTGGCATGTCGGTAGGTGTGTTTAGAGCAGCCAGGGACCAGGCTACATAGGGATGATTTTTCTGAATTGAATTTTAAAGGAAGGGTAGCTGCGTGACACTCAGCAGAAGTATCGTGTGCTGAAGAGCTGAAGAGACACTTGGGAGTGCAGCGGCGTTGCGCTTAGCATGTTTTCTTCCTTCTGTTTCAGTTTATGATTACGGGTGGGGATCTGCAAGACAGTAAAGCGGCGCTGCAGCTGGCACAGACAAAAGGTACCGTTACCTCTACCAGAAACGAGTTAAGTAATTCTGAGGAAGTCCTTCTGGGAAGTGCTTCTGGTACAGTACAGTGGTTCATGGCCTTAGACTCAGTCGGGAAGATGCACTGACTTCAGTGGGACATGATTAAGATGACACGATTCAAAGTGTTTGCTGGGGTGTCAGATGCTTAATGAACCCTCGATGGTCAGCAGAGACTGTGTCAGTTTTGGTTAATGAGAATGAAGTAATCCAGGTATGTGATTTATCCTCAGGTATTCCTAATGTGCAATTTGTGTGTCATAAAATCTTTAACATTTGAATTGCTTTTCATTTACTCTTTTTAAACTAAAGCTGTGAGGGATCTGTGTATTAAATACTTACATTGTGGACCAGACACCCTAAAGCCCAAGAGTAAAGTAATAATACCATGTACACTCCCTCATATGGTCACTTCATGTCCATGTATTTTATGTTTATTTAAAATCTTGTATGTTTTGGAATGGATTAACAATCGTGGTTACATAAAACACTCCATTTCTCTGGGACTCACTCACCTTGCATCTACATGCTGATGTGCTAGACATTAAGGAATCAGACATTCCGTATAATTTGTCAAAATTTAGATGGATTAAAGAAGTAGAGCTTGAGTCTGGCACCTTAGACCACTTGGTCAGCCTGACACCTGTCCCTGCCATACTAAGGACTGAATCCAGTGAGAGGTGAGCTATATCCCATTCCCCTTTGACTTTTTTAGAGACAGGGTCTTGCCTAACTACCCAGGCTGGCCTCACACTTGTGATGCTCCTGCCTCAGCCTCCAGAGTATATAGGGTTACAGACAAGTGTCACCATGCCCAGATCAGAGTCTTTCTAAAATACATACTTCCCTTCAAGAGATGGTAATATTTTCTTCTTAGTGCTTAGAGACATAAAAATAACCATTTTCCCAGGAGTTTGGGGAATACATGAGAATATTTTCTTCCATGGTCTTTGCTCCCAGATAGCCATGATTTGTGAGGCCTGACCCATCTCCATCATTTGCCCTCCTCTAGTCTGCACTGTGTGCCAAGAGTCCTCACAGCTCTGAAAGGCTGCCTCGTAGCTGGGTGTGGAATGCACAACTATAATCCCAACGCTATGGGACACAAAGGCAGGAGGATCTCAGGTTTGAGCCCAGCACTCTGTCTCAGAGTAAAATGAAAAGTAAAAAAGGGGCTTAGCACGAAGGCCTGAGTTCAATCCCCAGCACTAGGAGAAAAGAAGAGGAGGGGACGGGGAGGACCAGAAGAGGGAGGGACAGAGGGAAGGAGGAGGAAGGCTGCCTCTGTACCTGTAGGCACGTGTGGGAGAGTGGAAGCCGCCACAGCTGTCCCTCAGGGGCAGCCCTCAAAGCCATCCTGACTTCTCACCTGTGCTCCTCACACTGAAAGCTGTGAAAGTGTGGCCTCAGTGAGCTTCATCTCAGTATTAGAAAAAAGAAACTCTCTTTCTACTTCTGTGGGTAACTGCCACTGTTCACTGCTATAAGGTTCACTTTTTATATTTTTAATTAAAATATAGCATTAAGTTATTAGGATGTGTAATACTATTTATATAATTTTAAAATATATTAAATATATGGATCAAAACATGCACATAAACAGTGAAAAGACATAATCATTGATAACATTTCAGGAAATTGTTTCACTATTCATTCTATAATGATTGGTGGTATTAATACCAAGCTTTGGAAAGAGTAACTATTTTAACACATTAAGACAGTTCTCTTATTCTTACCCTACTTTCTTAATATTCTTTCCATTCTTTTTTTTTTTTCTTAAATTCTTATATGAATAACATAAAGCAATTCTGGTAGTCTGGAATAGTTTATGGCATTTGTTAAAAAGCATTTGTTGAAATTACTTGATATTCTCTAACTTGTGCATATTAAGTATCCATATGAAAAAATATTTTGAAAATAACCCTAAGATTTGTTGTTGTTGTTGTTGTTAGACATGTTTTTCAGCACAGTTGGTTGCCATCCTACAAGATGTGGTGAATTTGAAAAGAATAATCCTGATCTTTACTTAAAGGAATTGCTAAATCTTGCTGAAAACAATAAGGGGAAAGTTGTAGCAATAGGGGAGTGTGGACTCGGTAAGTACCAACCTCACCATTTGGATGACTTTGTTTAAAAATGACTGACTTATCATATCAAGTCCTGAATAATTATTCTTTTTTAAAAATCTTTTAAAGATTTTGACCGGCTACAGTTTTGTCCCAAAGATACTCAGCTTAAGTAAGTGATTTTTAAAATAATTTATCATTTGAACATGTAGTTGGACTAAACATGAGAATATTTTTGTTTTCCCCTGTGTATATCAAAAAGTTAAATGAAACAAATTCCATGCATATGTGCACATGATTGATAAGGGATAGAAACACATAGTCCCTTGATTATCAAATTTGATTGTTTTTGAGACCGAGTCTCCCTCAGTAATCTGGTCTGGCCTTAAACTAACAGTGATCATCCTCCTGCCTCAGCCTCTGAAGCATGTTTTTTTCTTTTTTTTTTGTAAGTACTGGGTACCTTTTGCTTGCTAGGTTAGTGCTGTGCCACTGAGCTATAGCCCCACTAATTTGACTTTAATGGTAGAAATAAAGCATGAGTTTTACCCAACAGAGACTTACTGGTTGTTTTTGTTTAATGCATTCATATGTCAGCCATTGTATTGGAATAAATTAAAGTCAGTTGTGGATGTGATTTAAGAGCAGGGACATTAAAAGGGGGTTGTAAGATCAGCCACTAAAGCATGAAAGCCCCTTTTACTTTTGGGGCACTGGGTGTTGTCAGTTTGGAATAGTGAGGGTCCTTTAATAGGAGCTTTGTTCGGAGCGTTAATTGGATCATCTGTCAGCATGAATGGGTCAGTGGGTTGTAAATGAGAGTTGTGTCAGAGTCTTAATTTAAAACGTGAGCATTTTGAACTTCAAAAACATCCTAATTAGCAATATAGACTCTTTACATGATTCTGTTTCCAAAACCAAATTGGATGAGAACCAAATCAAACTCAAGTGTTTAGGTTTAATGTTGACCTTCTGGGTAAATTTGATTCAGTTCTCGTCCAGTTCAGCTTGCAACTGGGATCAAGAACTGAGTTCATGAACTGAAGTATCACTATATTTAAACATTAGAATGAACTTCTGAAGGAGGTTAATTTATTCAACAAATATTCATGGGATACTACTTGCCAACAACTGCTGGGAACTTAAGAGTTTACAAAAGTAGAATAAGTAGAATTCTACAAAAGTAGAATAAGGTATACTGTCTGTCCCTAAAGGCCTGTACAAATAGACAGCCATCTGTCTCCAGTTTAGTTCCTGTCCTCCCTCCCTGCTCCCCCCATGTTGTCCCTCTTTGTCGTGCTTGGGATCAAACTCAAGGACTTTTGCATGCCAGGGAAGCACTGTGCCACTGAGCCACACCCCTAGCCTTCTACCTTAGTTTCTTACATAGGGAAGACTTGAGTCACAGGCTCTCTTAAGATAACATCTAGTGTTACTAGATTATCTAATAATTAATTTTTGTCATCTGATTTTAATGGAACACGTGACCTGACCAGAAGTATACCCCAACCTCCATGCCACTGTTTTGCCTTAAATAAGATCCTGATCTGTCCCCCCTTATTGAAAATCACAGTGGTAAGGAGCAGGTTTATTAGTGGAGTTGGTAATGACCCAGACTTGAAGCTTTAGAATTTCTAGAGTGTGAAGATCTGTAACCAAGTGAAGTTATAAATAATGTTCTGTGGTCATGTTCTTCCTTCAGGCCTCTTCTTTATGTAAATGTCATATGTCACCTGTGTTTTTCAGGGCCAATCACGTGGCTACCAGCAGAGCTACTATAGCTCTGTGCCTCTCTTGAATACCATGTCATCAGTTCACTTCAGCTTAAAAGTTCGCATATTCACACTAACGTGGAAGGGTTTGTCTCTGAGTAACTCCTCTACTGCCCTGTCTGCTTTTGGGCAGGATGAGCATCATGAGTCATTGACTATGTTAGGACAAGCAAGGCAGTTGCAGAGTCCTCTAGGATTTCTTGCCCATAGGAATTTTCTTCTAGAATAAGTTAAAACTGATTCTAAAATGTACCGTAAATACTTTAAACTCAGTTTGGGGGTTAAATAAAAGTATTGGTAGTATTGCTCATTTTATTGTTTTCCAGATCAAGATGGGCACTTAATATGTATATATTAAGCATATAGTTTGTGCTGTAACTTACAGAATGTCATGTCACTTGTCTAAGTGTAATGTGTAATTTAACTTCAGTCAGTCCATCATCAGTATGCTAAAAAGAAAACTAAGGTCAAGTGTGGTGTGTGCCTGTAATCACAGCACTTGAGAGGCTGAGGCAGGAGAATCACAAGCTAGAGGATCACCAAGCAACTTAGTGAGACCCTGTTTCAAAAAATTAAGAGCTAGGGAAGTGGCTCAGAACATGCCTGGGTTTAACCCTCTTTATTACAAACAACAACAAAAGTATGACATTTAGAATCGGCAGGTCTTTAGGCGTGATTTATAATTGCAACTTAAGACTGTAACATCCCTTGATTCATTCAATTTCTTCATCCTTATAAATGAGGATTCTGCTACCTGTCTTTTAGCATGGGGTATGTGGCCTGGCACAGAGTAAGCACTGTCTTGGTTACTTTTCTCTTATTGCTGAGACAAAATACCTGATGCCCAAAATTAAGGAAGGAAAGATTTATTTAGCTCACAGTTTGTGGAAGTTGCAGTCCACACTTGGCTGGCTCCAAGGCAGGGTGGTACGTGGCAGAGGGCAACAGTTCATGGCGGCAGAAAACAGCAAAAGCAACAAGAGCAAAGGGAGGAATGGCAGCGGCAAGTAGCCTCTCTCCCTCCCTTAGACTGTATGCAAACTCCCCGCCCCAGGGTGGGTGTAGCTCTCACACCCATAATCCCAGCATTGGACCATGAATCAATCATAAACTCTAGAAGCTGCCCCATGACTGCATGAGGCTTTGGGGGGACATCCAGACACAAACCATAGCAAGTCCTCAAATTAGAGCTGTTATATTGTTCTTAGAAATATTACCATCCTGAAGGAAAATATCAGCTGTAATTTTTGTTGGGGCTTTTTTGAAGAATAAGAAAGAGAAGCGGAGAATGGAAGCAACAGAAAGTTGTCACTTGGTTATAGAAAGTTTCCCTGTGTTTTCAGTTCCTTTGCTCTGTGGTACACTCTTTACCGGCTGTGAGGTAGAGCTCAGTTCTCTTAGTTTGGAGGCGTTTACTCTGGGCATTTTCTTGGGGCTTTAAAATGTTAATAACAGGTGAATCCTTAAGAAAGATCAGGCGAGATGAAGAGACCCTCACAGTGAGAGACTGAGGCCGCGCCTGTGTCGGCCAGTTTGCAGTGGTACCACTGCTGTGCTGAGGTGGGCCAGTGTGAGTCCCTGGGCTTTGGGCGTCTTGGGTCCTATGTGGTAACAGCTGTTCCTCTGCATCTTGCCAATTCAGACCCTTGTTCTTAGACAGTGTTGCCCCTAGGAAGTAGTGGTACAACCTGAAACCACAATGAGCAAATCCAACTCAACTCAAGAAAGATATTTGTGTATGAATTTAAAAAAATCGTAAGTACAACAGGCAGTGATACCTTTTAGTAGATGTCAGTTCTGCCCTGTAGCTTGTATCATTTCTTGTTAAAGACAGTGGTCACTTGCTGTTATAGTCATGATGTCCTCAGTTTATATCTTTAGGAGTTTTTCACTACATGGCTTCCTAGTCATATGCGGCTACCTTGAATTCAGGAGCCTCTCCGGTCTTAAATTACATAAAATTCTGTGAGCACATTGCTTGGGCTTCTGTTTTATTCCATAAACTGCCCTTTTGCTCGCCCTGCAATAGAATACTAATTTCCAGACTAAGGTTCTGTCAACTCATGGCCCACCCAGCAGTTCACAGTGACAGGTACAGGGAAGGCACCGTCCGTGGGGTAGTGGGAGCGAGCACAGGAGAGGCACCGTCCGTGGGGTAGTGGGAGCGAGCACAGGGGAGGCACCGTCCATGGGGTAGTGGGAGCAGCGCTAGTGGGAGCAGTGCGCTCTGGCAAGTGAGCTGACCAGGTGTGCCCTGTGCCATCTGCACCACCTCAGCAGCTGGAAACCAGTAACAAAGTAGTTATTCTTGAAACCTTTTCTTCCCCTTGTTTTCATTAATGTTGCCTGCAGTGCAAAATGGCAACACTTTGTTACTCTAATCCAGCAGACTCCACAAAGGGGATTTGAACACCCAGACAAGCTGGGCATGGTGGCACATACCTGTAAAGCCCAGCACTTGGGAAGCTGAGGCAGGATTGTCAAAAGTTCAAGCCAGCCCCAGCTACACCGTGAGTTCAAGGCCAGTTTGAAATACATAGTGAGACCCTATCTCAAAAAAACAAAACAATCTCATCCAATGGATAATTAAAATAAGTATCAATTTTGTTTTGTTGGGATAGGGTCTTACTATGTAGTCCAGGTTGGCTTTAAAATCCGTGGAAGTCTTCCTGCCTCAGCTTCCTGAGTACTAGGATTACTGGCATGCACTATACCAGTGAGGAAGACTGTTTCTTTTACTAATTATGTTTCTAGCATATTTCTCTTTCTGATTTTAAAATTTAGCATTTTTCAGGAATGTGAAAGAATATTTCCAGGGAAACAGTTCTGTACACCAAAAGACAGGATATAGGAAAATATAGTAAAACAAATGTAAGCAGAGAAATTGTTTCCCTAAATTAAAAGACCTAAAAGAGATAAGCCCATTTAAGAAAGTAACAGGTCACCTGTGGCACTGGTTTCGTTATAGAGACATGACTAGTAATGGGAATAATGGTTAGCACTGCGTTATAATGAGAAACCTAGCGGGATGCCGCGCCTAGTCGCACCGCTGGATTTTGTCATTGTCCTCTGGGAGCAGGAGGAAGCTGCTTTGAAATGGAACAGCTTGGGGTTGTTTGGGTAGAGCTTTGAGTTAGAGTAGAGTTAGAGTACCAGAGTTCTGGCTCCAGGCCCGCCTGCCATGTGATCCTGGATGAGGTACGACACTCGCACCCAGCTCTCCTCCTAGCCTGATTTAGGGTCCACTTGAGGGGCAAGTGAGGTGTGGTATGTGGCACTTGGAGAAACTTTATAAAGTAGGCGAAAACATTCAGGAGCGGCATTTACTATGTCATTTATCTTTTGACAAAATAGCTTAATTCAGTTTTTGTGCTACAGTACATCCCTGACTTGGGAAGGATTCCATTCTGGGAGAATGTTCCAAAGTCAGATTCCTTTGTTAAGTCCAAGGAAGTGAGTCTGCCTTCCTTTGACAGCGTGCAACGCATAAACACACATACGCTACTAAGTAAACTAGTTTTACTTTTATAGTTATCTTACAGCGGTACAGTGTGGTACAGCAACTGGCTGGGGATGCATTGGGTGAACACACGAGAGTTACTGACTGGAGGGAGGGTGGATGGGAACTGGTGGAACAACGTCCACATCTTTTCATCTCGTCCCGTCTCGGTTATTTTCACCTTCATCCTGCAGTCACTGTTTTGCACTTCCTAGGAGTCCCCTTCACATCACCGCTTTCCTCTTGCTTCCGGACATGCTGGGCTCCGACTAGGCGCTGGACTGCTGTGCATTGTGGCACTGACAGGAAGCTCCTGGCAGCAAAACTGTGACAGTGTCCAGCAGACATGGGAGCTATGTCCACAATTTGTGCACAGTTATGAATGTATCTGTGAAAGTCCATAACTCAGATGTACACAGGTCAGAGACTTACTGTACTTACTTGCCAACGATCCTTGCTCTTTTCGGGAAGTGGTGGTAACTTTAATAATAGCAGGTGGAAAATTTGATCGCAAGCTGGGCACGGCGGCACATTTTTGTAACATTAGCTACTCAGGAAGCTGACTCTTGAGGATCACAGTGTGAGACCAGACTGGGCAACTTGGTAAGACTCTGTCTCAAGATGAATGGGGGGAGGGGGGCCGTAGCTTGGTTGGGGATGTAGCTCAGCAATAGAGCACTTCACTGGCCCTAGTTCAATCCCAAGTACCACAAGAAAAAAAGACCTGTACAGCAATCCTAGAAAATGTAGTATCGTTTTCCTTGTATGTTTAAAGCCCTGTCCTATGCCTGATACATATTAGTGTCTAAATTCACAGTTTTGGTGCTGACATTTCTGTAGAGTAATATTCTTTAAATTAAAAAAAATCATTTATGTCTAGGATTTCGCTCATTTGTGGAACATGTGGCTAGCAAGCACTGGGCTCTGGGTTTAATCCCCAGTGCTGCCCAGAAAATGTCTTTTGAATAATTATCATCTTTCTCATGCTAAAATAAAAAGTTTACTGAGGAAATTTTTTAACAAATGCAGATATTTTGAAAAACAGTTTGAACTGTCAGAACAAACAAAATTACCAATGTTTCTTCATTGTCGAAACTCACATGATGAATTTTTGGGTGAGTTTAAAATAAAATTTTCATTTAGAATTTAAGAATTTTACAGAAATGTAGCTACTTGCTAAAGGTTCTTTCTATTCACAGATATAATGAAAAGAAACAGAGATCGGTGTGTAGGTGGCGTGGTGAGTATAAAATAATTCAATATATGATACTGAAAAATGTCTCGGTTATTATGGTTGGCCTATAAAGAAATTTAAATGTCAGCAAAAAAGTTACTAAAGTTTTATCATTATTTGAAGAACATGTGTGTTTAATATTGGATGTATGGGCTAAATGTAGGATGAACATAAACTGTTTTAATATATTTTTGTTCCGAACACAAGAATGAGTACAGAATAATCGCAGGGGGGAGGTTGATAAGGGTCTTGCTACATAGTTCAGGTTGGTGTTGAATTCTGTGTAGCCCAGGCTGGCTTTGAACTCTCAGCAAGCCTTCTGCCTCAGTCTCCACTGAGTGCTGGGATCACAGGCATGCACGACCACATCCAATAAGACGGACTGCAAAATCTCTTCACAAGAAAATCTCGTGAATGTACCTTTATACATTCTGGCACTGTAGTTTTTTTTTTTTCGGTTTCTTCCATTAGCCATTCTTTTTTGGGGGGGGCCACTGGGAATCAAATTCAGGACCTTGTGCTTGCTAGGCAGGCACTTGTGCCACTGAGCTATATCCCTAGCCCTTAGTCATTCTTTAATGTTGTTCAGTTTAAATTTTGAGAAAAATATAAACTGATTTTTATAGCATGTTGAACTAATTTCATCTTGCAGGTGTGCCTTCCAATTTGTCAGCTGTATTTATTTGCTGTTATTACTCTGATCTACTCACTTTTTTCTATAATTTGTATTCTGCTCTAACTAGTTCTAGTCATTGTAATCATTAATTTTCAGGTATTTCACATAAATATTATTTGTACTTCACTTAGCTCAGGTATGTATTAAGTAATGATATTTAATTTTATTTTAAGTCATGGCCTCTTGAGAATCTGCCTTAGAGAAATGCTCACATAGGCAGATTTTCATACACATTTTCACAAGGCACTCATTGACTATCAGTAAAGTTGTTTCTGGGTATATAATCAGTTATACTCCACCAACTAAGGAAGAAGGCACAGCCAGCACTGCCTTGTGTTGAGTTTCCTATGTGTGCTCCATAGCATGGTAACATGTGCTTTCTGTCTTACTGTGGTTGTGTTACTCTACACATTCTTAGTTTACTGACTCTAGTTTAGCCTTTAGGGATTCTACTTGGGAATTGAGAGAGGCTTTCCTGAACATGCTTGCCATTACTGGTGGCATTATTATAACCTTCAGACTGCCCTGCACATTCATTTGCTTTATTTCTAAGTAAGACTTTATTTGGGCTTGGCATGGTAGTGCCTGTCTGTAATCCCAACTACTAAGGAGGCTGAAGCAGAAGGACTACAATTTCCAGGCCAGCCTGGACAATTTCCAGAGACCTTGTTTCAAAATGAAAGGGCTGGGGTTGTTGCTCAGAGCTCCCTGGATTCAGTCCCCAATACTACAATAAATTCAAAATTAAAATTGACCTGGATGATTCTATAGTAATTTGAATTTTAAAAAAGTGACAAAAAATCATTTGGCTTTCAAAAAGTTGCTATACAAAGAATAATTTTTTGAAGTGGTTTATGAAGAGTCACATTTAAAATTTTTTGGATGTTAATAGAGGCTGTGTGTTTTAGTCCAGTAGGAATGCTTAGGGCAAGAATAACTGCCTTCCAGGTAGTTAGCACCAGTGCATTATTGAGGGCACGTTACGCACGGTGTGCTCACGATCTCTGGACTTAGTGGGAACACAGCATCACATGGTGATCTCCTTCTGCAAAGCAGTGTTGTTATTACTTGTTGTTTTGAGAACATAAATACACCCAAAGTGTGAACAACTGTGCTTGCACCTTGGGGCTGTAAAGGTGAAAACCGTCATCTCAGTCCTTTCTGCCTGTTAGGCTGACACTATCAAATATGTTACCTAATTAAACTTTCAAGCAACATTCTCACCCCTATAAACAACTTCTTAAATTTCCTCTTAAAAGTTGTTTCTATTCTAGAAAAATATATCCTGTAACAGAACAATTCAGTAATACTTTTAGTATATTATAAATGGTGTTACAGCGTTTCTACCCTTTCCTCCTGCTTTTGCCTAATGCTACTGCTGTAATTTCCTGGAGATTTTGCAGTGATGCTGGTGCAGCGACACAGCTAATCACAGTGGAGGGAAATTCTGGGCAGCCGATTCCTTGCCTCAGTCACTGGAGATGATGACAGAGTACAACTGGGAAACCTTACCTGAAAATAAAAATGGGGACAAATCCCACATTTGAAACACTGCAATCTAGGATTTTGGGGGGGCGTGTTTTCTTGGAAAGTCTTATCCATGTTACTTAGAATTTTAAAGAAAGAGTAATTATAATAAAATGACACCTGTGTGTCCCCTAGGTGCACTCATTTGATGGTACCAAGGAAGCAGCAGCTGCTTTGACTGACTTGGATCTTTATATAGGGTTTAATGGTTGGTACGTTGTTAGGTTGTTTTTTTGTTTCTGTTAACTTTTACAGTAAACATATTTCTTAAATTATTTTACAGTGAACTGATAAAGGTTTGTTTTTATTAAAGTATATGTGTTTTGTATTGATCTTTGCTTAAGAATCTCAGTAATTGATGTAAGAAATTAAAGAGTACCTATTTTTACAAGTTAAAGCTTGAGAAGTGTAGGGCCTTACCCTCTATTCTGATAATGGAAACAGTTTATGTTGCAATCAGCCGCTAACTTTCTCTAGCAACCCAATTTATTCTTGGGTCATTTTATGCCTTTAAAACATACGGATTCACAGCACTGTATAGAGTTGTACACACATGTGGTACATGACCATTAGAGAAAGGTTATTCTGTGGCAATCATTTATATATCTCTGTAGGCCAAAAACCTGGGGCTGAAAGAAGAAACGGGTGTCAAGTTCCTCCCAGTGTGAGAATCTGTGCCCTCTGTCTCCTTGCATGGTGACTTTTCTACTGTAACACCACATGAAACCTCACTTAGCACACTAGCATGGCTAGGGCCTTGGGCTTGTTTTTTGTCAGACGCATGAGAGCTTCCACTAGGGTCCTTTCACAGGATGTCAAAAGTAGTATAAAACTTGCTTTCCTAGTCACTTTCCACGTTGCTAGGACAAAACACCTGACACCTACAACTTAAAGGAAGAAGCTTACTTGGGCCCAAGCACTTTTACAGGTTTCAGCTCACAGTTGGCTGGCTACAAGTCAGAGACAGCAATGTAGAGGCGGTGCTGCAGAGGAAGCTGCTCATGTCCTAGAGTGAGGAATCAGAGAAGGCAGGAAGCTGGTGAGGGGGCACACACCTTCCAAGTCAGGCCTCTTCTGACCAGCCCCACCGCCAACGGCAGCCCCCAGTGGTCCCCAGTGGTTGAGCACACCAAGAACAAGGGCCCCATGATCCAACCACCTTCTAGAAGTCCGCCTCGGGGTGCATGGTACTTTTCTTCTTCCATGTTTCTTTTCCTTAAAGTGATTACTTTTCTGATTACTTATTTCTGGCTAAACTCTTAGGGAACTAGAATCATGGAATTATTTTCTGGTGAGTTTAAATGTCTAGATAACTTCTTGCATATTTAAATTAATGGTTAAATCAGTAAGTTAAAATTCAAAGGAGTACATGTATAGAGACTAAAAAATCAGGAAGTACTAACAACTTACACTACCACAGACCCCAGCATGTCCCAGCCCCCGAGCAGCTTTTCCAGAGGCAACTGCTTTGCTGCTTGTCGCCATGTTTCTGTATAATAAGCAAGTATCATCATCATTCCTTGACTGATCCCTGCCACTAGTTATTATATCTCATACTAACTTTTACCTCCATATTCCTTCCCTTGTAGTTATTTCAGATTTTTTTGGCTTTATGCGTATTGTTTTTCATTTATGTTTTATAGATACTGTAGACTGCGGACCCATGTGACATGCCATGATTGCATTTCTTTTCTTGTTTTGGAGTAATTCTCTGGTGATTAGGGCAGAGTGTCAACTGGATTGGCTCTGGTGAAGCCCGTTTCCGGGGGTGTCAGGGTGCCTCAGAGGCCTGACTTTGAGCTGTGTAGCTGGCCCCTTGTTCACTGGCGTTGCTCTCCACCCTGCTTCCTGGCTGCTGCGAACTGAGCTGTACCACACCCTTCTGCTGCGCTGTTTCTGCCTTGGAGTCAGGCAGCCACAGACGGAATCCTCTGAAAGCTGAGCGTCAAATTAAATCTCTCCTCCTTTAAATTGTGGGCGCTGGCTGTGTCCCAGTAACAGGAAAGCTAAACCGGGCATGGTGGCCCAGGCATGGTGGCGCATGCCTGTAATCCCAGCACTTGGGACGCTGGGGCAGGAGGATCTGTGCGGGGGGGGGGGGGGGGGGGGGGGGGGGGGGGGGGGGGGGGGGGGGGGGGGGGGCCTGGGGCAGGAGGACTTGTGCGCGTGTGTGTGTGTGTGTGTGTGTGTGTGTGTGTGTGTTGTTTAGGCAAAAAATTGAACTCCCCAGTGTTGGAGGACCACCTAGATGACTCTCCTTGAACCAAAATGATCTCCATCTTGGTTAAACCTGCCCTATCCATATATTGTTATGTACAGAGCTGGCTAGAACTTTGCATTATTGCCCCAGTTGGCTCTAAGCAATGCAAATCAGTCTATTGGAGATGCTGACACATAGTATTTGAAGCAAGGCCACAGGTCAGTGGCCCTGTCCTACAACTCCCAAGAAGCATGTGTGAGTTGGGGTGGGAAAGAGGCACACACCATGCTGTCGGCTGGGATTGAGCCTTAGGAGGCTATACATCTCAGGGCATAAAAAATGACACATAGAGCTGAAGCACCAACTCCAGGACATTAGATACTGCCTCAAATTGTTATGCAGGTTACACATTCTGCATTTCTCTGTGCATATGGCAGAGGTGATTTCAGGCCTCCTACCTTGCCCAGCTCACAGCACTCATGTACTTCCCACCATTCCCACAGTCACTCATCCCTAAGCCACTCCCCTCTGGACAAATTAATAAAACCTAGGTTTGGATCTAGACTTTTGTTCTGGTTAACCATCCTGCCAGCTAGGCTTAGGTCGGACCCCCTTGGCTCCCCACAAATGTGCCTTAGTCTTTATTCTCCCCATGGGTTGCACTGGAAGTGGTAAATTGGAATTAAACTTGCTAGAATTCCAGTAACTTTGCCAGGGGATTACAAATATAAACTTCTGAGACTGTGACGAGGACAGGGCTTTCCACAGCCCCGGTTGTCCTGAAACTTGCAGTCTTCCTGCTTTAGCCTCCCGAGTAGCTGGTATTACAGGCAGATGACATCACAGACTACTACTCATGTATTTTTATTTGTTTGGCTTTCTTCCAAGGTTGAAGCCTGCTCATAGTTTGTGCTGGTCTGTAAAATGCTTTTTATCTGTTTTCCCCATGAGGGAAACTATCTAGTTTCATTCATTCTAGACCCTTCCGTCTTTCTGTTTCCGTTTGGACTAGCGTCTCTTCTGATAAAACTCCTATTTTTAGATCCCATGTTTTCTGTGGTTGTTCTGAGGGAGAAATTTTTCATAGGAAGTAAAATTTTTAAAGAATTTTTTATGTTTGAAAATTAATTTATTCCGTTCCTCTTAAAAGTTTGCTTGGTTAATGGAAGGGAGAGGGCACCCCCTTTTGGTTGATAGTTCCCCTGGGCATAAAATTCTATATTAGAAATCATTTTCACCAATGTTGATGACTGTTTTGATTCCCAGTGCTTGCCCTGGGACCTACTTTCTTTTCCTTTGGAAGGTTGTAGTTTTTTACGTTTGGTATAGAACTTCACAGATGTGTTATCTTCATTGGGATGCTTTCTTGTTGGCCCCTTGGAACTAGAGGCTCACCTTTGTCCTAAAGAATTTTTTTTATTTTTATTTTTATTTTTTTTTACATCTCAGATTGACAATTTAGGTCATCTTTTTATTCTACAATTTACATCTTATATTCTCCTTCCAAAAAAGTGCCTTATGTATCAAACTTAAGTATACTTTGGCATTTGTTTTGAATCCCTGAGAGGGGGTGCCCTCTCCCTTTCATTAACCAAGCAGACTTTTAAGAGGAACAGAATAAATTAATTTTCAAACATAAAAAATTCTTTAAAAATTTTACTTCCTATGAAAAATTTCTCCCTCAGAACAACCACAGAAAACATGGGATCTAAAAATAGGAGTTCTATCAGAAGAGACACTATTCCAAATGGAAACAGAAAGAATGAAACTATCTAGATAGTTTTCCTCAAGGGGAAAACAGATAAAAAGTATTTTACAAAATGTATATACACATACGTACATACATACACACAGACAATATTAGTAGACATCCATCCTTAAGAAACTGCATGGCAGGGTACAGATATATAATTTTATTAGAGAACAGCAAAGAATTAGATGCAGTAATTCTGTCTCAGAGGCTGAAAAATTAAGGAAGTGAAAATCAGCAGCCTTTAAGTTATACAAAAAAGTTCTTTTTTAAAAGTTAAATTTTACACTTAAACTGATATAGAAAGCAACTGAAGCATCAACTGATTAGCATGAAAAATTACATCTTGTAAAGACAGATTCTGTTTGGAATTATCAGTCTGAAATCTGAAGGTTAAGAATATATAAATGGTTTTTAAAGTATACTGACAACAATTGTGATTTGTTTAAACAGACATGGTATAAAAAAGTTATTTACTAAATGCTACTTTTAAAAATACACTTTATTTTAAAGCTCACTGAAAACTGAGGCAAATTTGGAAGTTTTGAAGTCAATACCTAGTGAAAAATTAATGATTGAGACTGGTAAGTTTTAAGTGTTTAAAACTTTTAGTTTCATATTAAACCAGTACTTCCCCCAAAAGGAAACTGACGACAGGCTTATGGTTAAATAAACAATTAGACTTTTCAAAAGACTTTTTTTAGTTGTTATTGGTGAAATATTTATGCAAGAGATTTTTATTTTTAATTTTAGAAGTTTGTCCAAGCCTAGAAACTTAAAAAAAAGTCAAAATCTGTAATAACTAAGGTCTTATACCTAATTAAGGAGTTCTGACCAAGTGTTACACCTCAGGGTTTCAAGATCTCAAAATCTTTCTTTTACATGATGTCTTCTTTAAAATGGTTTAATTGTATTGCACTTTTTTAAAATGCGAAAGTCAAATTTTTTTTTGAACAAGAATGTTATAATTTGTTCCCTTTTAAAATAAGGTTAAAAAGCTAAACCTTTTATCTCTAAATCTTTTATATCATGACCTTTAGTAAAGCTTTTATATCATGACCTTTAGTAAAGCCCAGATTGAGGTACTCTGGAGATACCAACTTTATTTCCTTGGGCAAACATGAAATTGAAATAGATACATACAATGTTTATAAAATATGTAAGCTGTTGATTCAAGAGATAAATATTGAAAGTCACTTTCCTACTTAGTAGAGATAATACAGAAATTTATGTTAAATATTGTAATGTTCCAATTATAATTTTTAGGTTTAAGTCTGTTATTAGCAGAAGTTGAGTGTTACTTATAAAGCATTTAAGATGCAACTGCAGATTTTTTCTTGTGTTTTTCTTAGAAGTGTTTTATTGCCTTAGCAGGAAATGTGGGAAGCTAAATTATGGGTTGTAATTTATAGATCACATATTAATTTGCTAATGTTCCTAAAAATTTAAAAACATAGACCTTTCAACAGACACTTGTTTTTTGCTTAACTTCAGATGCACCTTGGTGTGGAGTTAAAAGTACACATGCTGGATCAAAATATATAAAAACTTCATTTCCTACCAAGAAGAAATGGGAAAATGGGCATTGTTTAAAAGATAGAAATGAACCCTGCCATATAATGTAAGTGTTTTTCTTTTATGGTCTTAAGAATTACTGAAGGCAGCCACCAAATGCCGCTTACTAAGAAATGAACTCTAAGGGCAGAACTGAAGTTTTGTGAAATCCAAGTCAAGTACAGGTCATTCTAACAAGTGTACACGGAAACATGTACACACACTCATGCATTATCATAAGCCAAAGTTCAAGTTCAGGTCAAAGACTATTTCAGTAATGTTCGGAAGAATTTGTACCTGAATTTCTGTATCTGGACTCCTAGCTTCACATCCTTTCAACCTAGCGAATTTATTGCAGCAGTAAGGAATCTTATTTTGAGTTGGTTACCTGTCATTCTGCAAGAGGTAAAATATCCTACAGCTGTCCATGTATAATCCCTTACCTGATCTAAGTTTACTCTCATGTACCTTCTCTTCTACTATTTGTAACCAGTTAGCCTTAGCAGACCTTTTTGTTAATGTGTCTGCAGTTGAAATGATTTCACAACCTCAATAAATACAGGAAGTAACACATTTCTTTAAGTGTAGGAACAAAGTGACAAGTCATAGGGTTTCCTTTTCTCTCCCCCTCGCTCCCCAAACAAGCAGAACTTTGTAACACATTTATAAAAATTAATATTGGATTGTTACCTTTAGACTGCCAATTTTTGAAAATGCGTTTTTTTTTTTTAGTAATTTTTAACAAATAATGAGTATAAGATTAAACCAGGTCTAAAATTCAGGAGGCAGAAAAATGGAGACGTATCCTATAAAAATTATGTGAGAGGTTTTTTTTTTTCCCTTAATTTGTTGACTCTGGCAGACTTTGTAAAATTTAATGATTTAAGGTCTATAGATTTAGGGATGTATTTAGATTCTGGTTAGTGAAAAAGAAATCACTTGTCATTTTTATGAAATATAGATACTTGCAAATTTAGTCAGAAGACAATATTTCTAATTATTTTTTGGAGATCTAAGGAGACAATAGAAATGACTGGTATTTTGCTAGCTGCCAGCCTAGAGGAAGTAGCTGCTAATAGTGTATCCAAGTCAGTTTTCTGTACTGTCTTAATCTTAAGTAAAATATAGCCATTCACTTGTTACACTAATTACTAGTTGGCAAGTTAATTTCCACTTTAAAAAGTTGTATTTATCAACCTCCATTCTGTTAAGTTTTACACTGTCATTACTATATAGAGGCCTTACCTCTCTTTTAGATTAGAAATTCACTGAAAGAGACATTTTGGAGCTCCTGCCACACATCAGGAAAGGTGCAGATTACTAAGGCTACAAGAACCAATACAGTCCCTGTGCTCATTCCACCCACCACACGAACAGGTTTCCTGTGCCAGGCGCTTTGGGTGAGGTAGTCAGACACCAGCCACCTGCACTCCTGAAGCAAACAAGCAGAAAACATGTAGTCTGAGATGACAAAGCTGTTACAGAATCTGTGTCCAGAAACAGAGACATGAAAACTCTGCCCAGGGGATTAGAAAAGCACTTTACTAAGGTGACATTTCAGCTGTTACTAAGGAAGACTGGGAATCAGGCCAAAGATTAAGCAAAGGCCTACCGCAAAAGACTCGCTGACTCAGGGAAACAATGAGCTTAGTGTGGCAAAGTAGGATGCACAGGGTAAGTGGAAGGAGAGAAGTCTGGGAAAGCAAAGCGAGGCCAGACTGTCAGGTCTCCTGTATGCCAACCTTAGTAGTTCAGATTTTATCAGGACCCAAAGGATTTTAAATAGAATGGCAAAAACAAAACCACCATTCTAACAGGTTAACAGAAGGGACTGGAAAGGAGGTAGGTGGCAGAATCATACAGCTTTTTCTACGACTTAAAACTACCTAGTTTAAGAATACCACATTAAAGAAATGCCTTTCAGTTCTCAGGGACAATAAACTTCCTTTTTTATAGAAGAATAACTACAGCTTAAGGCTACTTCAGCTATCTAGGAACAGACTGGCTGCAGAGGAGATGTCCAAAGATTGCAATAAACTATTATTGAGCATACAGAAGCAGAAGTTTCTACTAAGCACTGAAGGACTTAGTGGGAAATTTCTAAGTCAGGTATGGGGGCACACACCTTTGATTCCAGCTTGTAGGAGCCTGAGGCTAGAGGTCGAGGCCAGCAGAGGCTACATGGTAAGTTCAAGGCTACCCTAAACTACGGAAAGACATCCTGTCTCAAAAAACAAAAGTAAAAATTTTTAAATATAAAGAGATTTTTGTCATACAATGTAATTTTAGCAAAGCAGTTATGAATCTGCAAACATTCTAGAATGTGAGGGTGATTTGGCTGTGATGTTTTGTCACCCCGTTGTTTGCCAGGGTTGATGCAGCTCATTTGTCTGGCAAGGCAGGTGTGAGTAGCTACACTACTGTTAGAACCTCTAAAGAAGCTGTGAAAACATTCTGTCAGCAGCACTACTTAAAATATGAGTTCCAGTTCTCAATAGAGGAAAATTCTGAAGTTTACTGTGGTCACTATGGTGTATCTACTAAGCAGTCTTTTGTGTCACTGTTATGAACAATTAAAAAATCTTCAATTTCTAATTCCTTTAGGTAATTACATTTTTTACTCTGTTTGTCTGTTTTGAGACAGGGTCTTACTATATAGTTCAGGCTGGCCTCAAACACTAGTACTTGCAGTGATCGTTCTGCCTCTCAGGTGTGTCATCATGCCTGGCCCTGGGTGTGTTTACATTTAGGATACCTAGAAAAGCAACAAAAAGCTGCTACAAAGTCCTAAATTAATATGGACTAGAACTTTCTAATTCATATCTAATGATACCCTACCTATAAATAGTGTCACTAGGAGACACTAGTGATAATAATTTTTAGGAAAGAATCTGAAAGACAGACCCTAGGGCTGTTCTCCCAGGAAGAAAACTACAAGAACCGCCCTACAACTTGCTCTCTACTTGCTGTCATTGTAATTATCAATAAAACAGAGGTGGCTTTCAGACTTTGGGTGCTAGCCTCACAGTATGATCATTACATACATAAAAATGTAAGAAAAAAAAAATCAAAGTGGAAAGGTACTTACCCTTTTAAGTGCGGTGTACATTTCCTCTTAATCTTTTAAATGCTCATCATGATCCACTAAAGGTATGTTATAACCTACAGTTTTAAGGGACTCTTCATTTCCCCTGTCTTAATTACATGTTGTGATGCACATAATATAGAAGGCTGGTTTACTACAACATATTTGAACCTGATTCTTGACTTTATATGCAAGTCAGCTCCAGAACTTATCTGTAATTGTTGATAGTACATTTTTTCTATTGATACTTGCTGAAAATTTATTATTAAACTTACTATGTTAAAAGTGCTAGTAGTACAAGATATTCTTTTACATGGAAAAGGTGATTATATGCCTTTAAAACAGTAATACTGGAAAATTTAACCATCTTTTTTTTGTTTTAGTCAAATACTGGAGATAATGTCAGCAGTAAGAGATGAGGATCCACTGGAATTAGCCAATACGCTATATAACAACACCATTAAGATATTTTTTTCCTGATAATTGTCATACACTATCATGTATGAAAAATTTCACGGTGAAATTTACTGTAAATTTCAATAAAGAAAATGATCTGAAAGCTGTCTAAAGAGGAATCACTACACATCATCCCCACTTCATTTGTAGCCATGAAATTGAGATTTTTAAATATCAGTGAGTGCTATTGTTTAAAACAGTGAAAACCTAGCTGCTTGCATTGTGTCATCAAAAGACTGAAAGGTCACTTTTTAGCACTTTCTGCTATATATCAAAGTTTAATTGCTAAAAGCTTCTTTCTGAACTCTGATGGCATGACTCAAGACTTTTGAAGCTAGCAACTCAAATTTCAAAAATGCCAGGCCTGGTAGCACACACCTGTAATCCCAGCACTTGGGAGGCTGAGGCGGGAGGATTGCTGTGAGTTCAAGGCCACCCTGGGCTACAAAGCAAGTTCAAGGCCTGGCTAACTACTTAGCAAGACTACCTTAAAAAATTCTCAGATGCTTCTGGAAGGATAATTTTTTCCTTAGTTTTAAAATATTACTCGTTTGGTCAACTTATTGTAATCACTTTATTTCCTTGATTTTAATGTGATCTTTCTGGTTTGCACTTGTATTTTTTCCCCTTTGAAAACCCATTTTAAAAAAAGAGTGCAGAGTTAGAGACACTATAATTTCATTGAGAATCTTTGGCACAATTGACGCACCATATGACCATGATATCTATTAAAAAGCTGTTTGTTCCAATTTTGTCATAAAAACGTGGAAACATTTTATTCTATGTACAATAATGTACACAAATTTAAACAGGTCAACAAAGAGACCAGAAGTAATTAAAGAGGTATATTTACAGTAGCACATCACAGTAAACGGAAAACCATTGACAGATTCAACATTGATACTGTTTTTTGTGCTTGGTTACACACTGAAGTGAAGCATGTTACTCCATTTTGGATGAACTCAATTTTAAACAAATACCCTCGTAAATGTACTTTAATCAGTGTCATCATTAAATTCTTCAGCAGCTGCACCTGTGTGCTGAATCCCTCCATTTCTTTCTCTTTGCACGTCATCATCACAATCTGTACTGCCATTTTCATTTAGTTCCCTGTCAGATTCAGCAGCAGCATCTCTTACTTCCTCTGGATTTTCATTTTCATTAGGTGCAATAAATCCATTGTTGTTAGATATACTGGACTCATCCTTGACATCTTCAATGTATACTTTTTGATGACACATTGGACAAGTATCTTGAATGTATAGCCATTTCCGAAGACAAAGTGCGTGGAAATAATGATTACATGGTGTAATACGAGCAGATGTTGTAAACTCATGATAGCAGATTGCACATACATCATCTATTTCTTGCAAGCGGCTCCCTTTTATTTCAGGAAGTGAATTGATTTTCTTAACAGCAGTTCTACGATTCATGAACGTCTTCCAGCCATTTTTTGCTTGTAGGTAGATGTTAAAATATGCATGTAGGCACATCATACAAGCCCGAATTTTACTTCCTGACTCAAACATCATAGTATAAGCCCCATTTCCAAACATTACTACTCCAAATATAAATTCAATAATATTGCCGGTTGAACGGACATAGTAGACATAATCATCAAGCTTTTCCCAGAGGACATTATAGTAGCCATCAATCATGAACAGTGTATAAACAGTGAGGGAAACAATTACTTTTAAGCAGAGTTCCACACAAAAGGCAGTAACTGCAAATAACCATGTATTTAGCGCATAGTGATGCCAAAGAACATAGCTAAGTAAAACAGGAAGAATGAATAGGCAAACAGATACAAACAGCACAGGAAAATGTCTACGAAAAGATGAAACATGGGAGGCACTGAGAGACATTAACACAGGGTCTGTCATTCCATGGATGAAATGCAGGACTGCAGTTAACAAAAGGCACATGTTTCTACTTAAGCGGATAAGTCTCTCTTCTGGTCTTAGGCCACTTAAGCCAGTCTGAAGAGCCAGAATAAAAAATAAAACAGGTGCTACAAAGCCAAGCCGCCTGTCATCTTCTTCAGTCGATCCAATAAAGGCCAGTATTCCAAGCCCCAAATAATGGGCTACTGAGGAAATTACAGCACTCATGCCCAGTACAGTCAGTGTAGAATCACATCCACTAATTATAAGACTGCAAATAAGGTCCCAGAAATCATCCCAAGAAATAAAGAAGGACTCAGTCTCATTTGCCATCCTTAGAATGTACATCAGCACTGTGGCCTGACCTATAATTCTTGTTAACCAAAAAACCCGAAGTATATCTGGAAAACGAATTCTCTTCCACGTGTCCTCCATCAATAACTGTAATCCATAAATCCGATACATGTGCCTCACTAGAAGATAAACATATCGTGTGGAATAATAAAACCACCTAAGTTTCACTCCCAAGACAAGTACTGTGTTTAATATGAGAATCAAGGAAGAGGTAAAAACTAGTATCTCCCTGATGTGTAATGGTAGCTCTGTGATTAAGCCTATTACAGGAACCAAAAGATCCAAAACAATTAACTGTGAATAGATGGAATGAATCTGGAGTAGTGTGATGTATCCAATTCCAAATGTTAGCTGTAGAACAGTAAGTGCCATCCATAGTGAGGGCCCTTTTTGAGGAAGCAGCTCAATTCCAAAGGCCGAAGTGTTGTAGGCACCATAGAAGTCAATGTGCAAAGCAGCGTAATAGTTCACCAACACTGATGTTGCAGCTAATAGAAAGGCTGAGCTGTACATGTAAAATTTGAAAAGTGATCGCTGTGACAAGATCAGAACAATACTGGATGCAAATATACCTAAAAAAAAATAGAAAAGGTCATTTAAATAAAGTATTTTTCAGCATGTTTTACACTAACACTTAAGTCTTCTGGCTTTAATTATGAATATTTTAAAGGTTATGAACATTAAGTTTCAGAAAAACTAAGGCTTAAAGGACAGTAAGGTTTTATAATATCAGAACTCAAGAGGCCAGAACATACACACTAAATCAGTCTTAAAAATCACACCATGAGCTAAGCATGGTAGTGCCCACCTGTAATTGTAGCACTCAAAGGCTGAGGCAGAAGAACTCCAAGCCCAGTCTGGTCAATTTAGTGAGACCTTGTCTCAAAAAGAAAAAGGCTGGGGGAGGTAGCACAAGTGCAAGGTGCTGGGCTCAAACCCCAGTACGAGGGTGGGATGTGGTGGTGGTGGGAGACTCACCTTTTTTTGGTCTCATTTCCAACATAATTTTGTCACAAAATTACTGTTATCTTCAGGACAAATTTAGTGATATATACCTTTACATAAATTTCAAAAGTCAAAAGAACATGTCCTTTCATAGTCATTAAATTTAGGGCTGGGATGTAGCTCATTGGTAGGGCACTTATCTAGCATGTTTGGTCCCCAGCACTGCAAAAAAAAAAATCCATTAAAAATTAAAAATAACCAAGTGTAAAACATCGCCGATATTGTCTTACAATTCTTTTTTTTAAGTGCCTTCTTGCAAATCAAATAAAGTTTTACACTTCTATGTTAATTCCTCCTTTTGCTCCAAATGTAAACTTGTGCCAGCTCTTCCTGCTCCTTAAATTTCAGCATTCTCCAGGGTTCTATGTTTAGTTTTTTCCTTCTCTCTATATTCCTTCCTTCTGATTTCAGAGATTCTCTCTAGGTTCCCTTTTGCGCATACATTACTGAACTCACTTCTTCAACTCTTTTTCTTTCTCAGGTTACAAAAGTGACATTCAGAAAACCATTGTCAATAGTATCATGATGTGCATCTGCACTGACAAAAAATTTTAAGTGAGATTACTATAAACATTGAAGGTTTCAGCTATAACTTGACATCCAAATACTCATTTAGTTTCACTCCTCATTGGTAGAACACATTACAACTGCAAGAGTAAGAAACTGCAAGAGGCTGGGCATGGTGGTGCACACCTGTAATCCCAGCACTCAGGAGGCTGAGTCAGGAAGATCACTGTGAGTTGAGACCAACCTGGGCTACAAAGTGAGCTCAAGGCCAGCCTGAACTGTGTAGTGAGACCGTATCTCAAAAAGAAAAAAACAAAAAGACAAAAACCTGCAAGAGCAAATAACTTAAAGCCTGACTGATCTTAAACCAGAGCCAGCTTTTCCTTGTGATTTCCACTTTCATTTGAAGTGCCATCATTACTGTCCGAAAGATATTCCTGGGCCCATGCTGTCCAAGTGCCAATTAGATGCCAAATTCTAACGTCTTTATCTCCCTTTTCTCAGTGACACCAACCAAAAACACCTACATATATCAGTCCCTCTGTTCAAATTACATTCTTCAATGGTTCTGAAATTACAACTAAAGCTTATACTCCTTACCCTGGCATTCAAGACCCAATTTAAAGTAATATTCTTCCCAACACACAGACACCCCAATGTGCCAGATTTGTTTCCTAAACACATCTCTTTCTCTACAACTGTTTTTACAGTCTTTGCTTAGAATGATGGCCCCACCAAATTTTCCAACCCTGTTATGGTCTACATATGAAGTGTCCCCCAAAAACTCCTATTGAGAGCTTGTATTCAGAGATTGCCTAGAAGGCTCTCACTTTCACTGGATGAGATAATTTGATGTTATTGTTAGGCGTTAACAAACACAGGCAGTGAAACCTAGGTGAGGGCAGGTCAGCAGGGCTAACACCTGGTCCCTGGCTCCTCTGTCTCTGTTCCTAGTTGCCATGACATGATCAGCTTTGCTCCACCACACCCTTCCATTATGAAGTTCATCCTCACCTCAGGCCCCTGGCATGGAACCAGTTTACCATGAACTAAATCCTCTGAAACTGTGAAAACCAAAATAAACTTTGTCTTTAATTGTCTTTCACAGTGATGAAAAGATGACTGAAACATCCTGTTGAAATCCTACCTATTCTAGTATAGTGAGTGGTAAAGGGCTTTGTCTATAGAGACCCACTTTCTTTTGACAGTGACTACCTTCAGCATACCCACAAAACTTCATGAAACATCTAACACTCATAGACTAGTTGGTGTTATTGTTTCTAGTTTTCTGTGTAGATATTATTTACCTTATTAATAAGATGTTACTGATAACTAGGAAGGCTCTTACCATACACATCAGTGGATCCCACAATACTCTATACAAAGTAAATATTCATTGGGTGTGGAGGACCACCTGGGCACTCTCCTTGAAAGAGGAGCAATTGCCTCCATTTTGACTTGAGCCTGACCCTGTTTACATGTACTGATATGTACAGAGTTGGCTGGGACCTTTCCTTACCCCTTCAGGTGCTGATGGTAATCTTTGGAGATGGCAGGCGTGTTTCCCAGGAAAAACGCTCCCCTCCCCCTTGTTCCCATGAGTGAGCTGGGCAGGCAGGATATGTGATATGTGAGCCAATGTTCCATGCTGTCAGCTGAGATTGAGCCTTGGGACAGAGGCTATGACTTCCTGGGGCTTCAAAGATTACACATAAGAGCTGAAGCACCCCAAAACATTAATACTATCTCAGTTGTGTTATGCAGATTCCTCTTTCTGCATATCTTTCTTTCTGCATGTCTTTTTTTCTTTCTACCTAGCCCAGCTCATGGCACTCAACATACTTTGCATGGTTCTCACAGTCACTCACCCTCAAGCCACTCCCTTCATGAAGGAATAAAACCTGGGTTCAGTCTTGGGTGGAGGCCTTTCTTCCGGATGGCCATCACCATGGCTGGACTTAGGGCCCCTGGGCTCCACATAACTACAGATATGTCTTACTGTCTTTATTCTCACCATGAGTTACACTGCAAGTGGTAGATTGGAACTGACTCACTAGAATTCCAATAACTTTTCATGGGATTACAAATATAAACTTCCTGGGCCTTGATGAGGACCAGAAAAGGCTCTCTACAATTGGGGAAATAAAAATTTCACATCTGGATCATGTTTTTAAAGGCAATCACAAAATACAACCTTGAAAAATAAAAGCTACGAAATGGAATAAAAAGCTGAGAAATCAGGGCAAAGCACAGAAAGTGACAAACACCAAATCAAACTCCCACCTAGCCATCTTACTTCACCATGTAATCAAGAAAGACGGTGCATGTGCTGGTGGAAGCGTTTCACAACCTGCTTCATGCAAAGCGAGGGTTAGTTCCTGTGAGTGATGACTCTGCCCACGGACAAACTTCATCTTATGCCTAGGTGCCAGGTCACTGTGAAAAGAACACTTTGAACCAAAGGACGTGCACACCTTTCCGTAAGAGCCATCTGCTTCTCCCACCTAAGCAGGCCAGTAGTCATCTTCCAGAGAGTTGAGAATTGGTCCTTTTAACAAAAACTGAGTTTTCTGAGGATTAAAATCTTTTTCCATGCAAGTTTACAAGGCAATGGAATTAATTCAGTATATTTCATCTTTATATGGGAAAACAAATGTACTATGTCTTTTGAGAAAAGGCTTATGTAATTTTCAGTTCTATTTTATGCCACTTAAAAGTCAAATAGGACCTAAAATAATGTCACCTTGTTATTCACAAAATAGTAAATTAATCTTCACTACTATTTATGAGCTTTGCTGTAGTTTTATAAACAGTCCTGTTTGTTCAAGTAACTTTTTCCACTTTATTTTTACATACAAATTAAGGAATTCTTTTATTTTTACATACAAATAAACGAATGACTTAGGCATTAGAAATATCTCTGGTTAAAAAGTGCCATGGGGGGGGGCAGGATGGCACACACCTGTAATTCTAGCACAGATCTCTGGAGGCTAAAACAGGAGGATTGCTGTGAGTTTCAGCCCAGTCTGGGCTATACAGTGAGTTTAAGGACAGCTTCAACTACATAGTGAGACCCTGTCTTAAAACAAAAAAAATTACCATTTTGTTTATGCAAAAGTGCGAAAGGAAAAAAGGGGAAAGGAAAAATAATAGACCACGACTTCATCAAAATGTGGATGTGTCCTACCACATAATAATCTAACGCTACTTTTTTGGGATTAAAATCACACTCCCAAGATTGTAATAGTCAACACTATTAAGAATGGTGGCCCATGGTAGTGCATACCTGCAATCTTAGCCACTGGGAGTCTGGGGCAAACGAATCATGAGTTTGAGGCCAGCAGGGCTATATAGTCATATTCTGCCTCAAGAACAAACAAAAAACAAGATATAAACTACAAACAAACAAACAAAAAAACACTTGTTTTAATTTCTACCCCAAGATGGCTGGTAAATAGAACTTCTTAATTTTTCTTTTATACTCATGTTCTTATTTATGGAACATGGGAAGAACTGGGTCTCATTTTATAAGAAAAAAATACCAATTCTCAAGTAATACATCATTAAATATTTGTTACTCCATCTGGTGACTTTCAGGAAGTATTTAGTAAAAGCTTCCCTGCATTTTCACCACTTTAGATACATAACTCTTGACATTTACCTCCTAGAGCTAAGGAAATACTAAAGCTGAGGGTTAGTTAGTTGTACGTTAGAATTTGTAAGTGACCTACTTTATAAAGAGAAAACACCTTGGGACACTAGAGAATAGAATTAAACCATTACTCAGGGATTTTAGTCAAAATCTCCAGTGGGTACAGAGTTTAAAATTTCCTAAAGTAGAAAAAGAGGCAGGTTATCAAAATCAATTTAGCAGCTTTAAAGCTATATACACTCTTCATGACAGTTCAGAACCTTGTCAATTTGAATTACCACAACCAAGCAAGCAAAAACAGAGGGTAGAAAAAGAAACAACCCATCATAAACATTACACAACACTCTTTTGTGTACAAAGTCCATCCATAGTCTTAACCTCTTCTGAAAATTTATGACTAAAAATCAGAAGGAAATAGGACAACATTTACAACTCCCCAGATACCATAAATACCCTTAAAAACAATCCAAAGCAAACTGTGGATACTTCAAGACTCAATAAATAAAGATGGAGAAACAAGTGTTATTTCTACCTTACTCCCAAGGAAGTCCTAAACAATAAACTTAGGAAAAAGTAAATAAAGTGTTTTGAAACACTGTTAATCTGTTAGCATACTTGATAAACCATACTATTAGAATTTCTATCCAACTCTCATTTTAGGTTTAAAAAAATTGGTATTCTAAGTATTTTATTCACTAAAGTTTTGCTTTTAAATTGAAATTATAACAAATATTTTTTATTAAAAGTATGTGAACATAGATGTTTTTTAAAAGTCAAATCCATTATACATACATGGTCTTTGCCCACATTCCTAACATATAACAGGATTCCTAATATCTCAGCACGAGGAATGAGACAAGACTGTCCTGTATGCTAATTAAAGGACTGATCTCTGGGGGTCTTCAGCAGTCTCAGGATGAGGACTGGCTGCCATGGGAACCAGTACCAATTCACCTCCCTGACTCCAACTCTGCGGAGGGGAGAGGGACTGAAGACAATTGTTAAATCAGTGGCCAGTGTGCTAACTGACCCGGCCTCCGTAATGAAGCTTCTTCTAAACGCTGACCGGACTAAGTTTTGAGGGCTCAATGATAGTTCCCGTAAGGTCCCAAGCCTATAGAGTACATTGAAGCTCCACACTCCTCCCCCTCTTCACCCTGTCCCATGTATCTCTTCTATCTGGTGTCCCTCTGTGTCCTTGTAATACAGCCTTTCTCATCAATGACCAAATATAAGTAGAAGTTTCCCAGAGTTTTGTGACTACTATAGCAAATTAAGTGAACCCAAATATGGGTTATGGAAACCCCAAACTATAGCTGACTGGTCAGAAGCACAGGCACCTGAAGCGAGAGGCAGTCTTGCGAGAGTGAGCACGCAATCTGTAGGCTCAGCATTCAGTGTCAGCACTCAACTGAAGGAAGAGGCAACTAAGCAGCATCTCCTGAAAGATTTGCGGCAGAATTGGTTGTTGGTGGACAGAAACCTCCACACATATTCTGATGATTAGAAATGAAGCGTCTGGGGTTGACTCTGTGAGAACAGGAAATATACCTTCAACCTTTTTTCTATCATTACATTCCTGGCACTAAAAAAGAAGAACCATTTGAAGTTTCTTATACAACATGACAAATTATTAAGCATACATTCATACATAAATACAACACTTTAGTTTCTTAGAGAAACTTTTTAGTTTCTTAGACAGGGAGAGCTTCCCCCTCTAGGTTTTAGAATTTATTATCAATATTTTGATAACAATTTATCAACTTACATTTGCTTTTGTATATTTCTCTAAGGAAATTCCTCCTTACTCTACAGTTGAAGAAAAAGATATTCCACATCTTCTAAAAATTTAAAGTATGTTTCACATTTAGATATTCGTTCACGTAGAATTAACTCTATACAGACATGAGGTAGACCTCAAGTATAATTTTTCCATATACTATAAGTAAATGATCGTTAGTTAAACTGTCCATATTTACTTCAGTGTACTTCAATTCTACCTCTAGAACAAATCAACTTTCTGTACATATACTGGTGGTCTGCTTTTGGGCTATGAATTCTATGCTACTGGTATATGTCTCTATCTCAGTGTTTCTCAACCATAATTGGTTTTTTTGCATCCATAAACACACTCCCCCCCCACCACCCCAGGACATTTGGCAGAATCTAGAGACAGTTTTGGCTGTCACAACTGGGTGTGTGCAGGGCAGGGTGGGGATATTTGCTAACTGGCACCTAGTGGATAGAGGACAAGGATGCTAAATATCCTACAACGCAAAGGACAGCACCTCCATCCCAGGGCACCATTATCCTCTCTTAAAATGTCAATAGGGCCTCAGTGTACCCTTCTGCTGCTGATACTTCTGCTTCACTTTGCTTTCTCACTTCATAGATTGATTTCTCAGATGGTTCCATAGCACCGAAAATAATTACCTCATTCTTTTTAAGAACTTTACTGTACACAGCTCGACCTAATACAATAAACACATTTCTAAAACACAATTATATTAGGTTTGAGGTTTGTTTTTATTATTTTCAATAATGCAATAATGAATATCCTTGTTCATAGTTTTTGCATAACCATGATCCCTAGGCCAAGTCCCTAGAAGTGAAGTTGTAAGTCAAAAGGTATACAGTAAAAATCAGATGATACGGCCTTATGTTTTTATACAGAAGTTACAGCCTATCAAAATTGTATCCATTTACCTTCTTTGAATAGGTAAATACGTTTGCCAACGTACTTTTTACAATACTTTGAACTCTAATAAGAAAAATTCTGCTTTGACTGTATTTCTCTATAAGTGAAGCCAAGAAATTTTCTTTTACTTTCCAAACATCTCCATTTTGTTTGTGAAATACAAGGCTCACATTGTTTTTGTCTTACTGACAGAATAAAACTTTTGTGAAGACTTTACTCATATTATACAAATATCTTCCTAATCTTAGACTGTCATTTTTACAGATTATTTATTGTATCTTTCTGAGGCAGGGTCTTGCTATGCAGTTCAGGCTGGCCTTGAGCTCACTTTGTAGCCCAGGCTGGTGCTGAATTCACAATCCTCCTGCCGCAGCCTCCCAAGTGCTGGGATTACAGGTGTGCGCCACCACACCTGGTGCTTTACATATATTTTAGAAGAAAGTTTTCCCATAAAGTTTTTCATTTTCATCTACTCAATCAGATTTTCCCTTGTAATTTCTGAGTTTTAGGTGTAGAAAGTCCTTGACCACATCAATGAATTACCACCATATGACTAATAGTATTAAAAAAACCTTCCAGGCTTGGCATTTTCTGCTTTGGATTTAAATTTGCTAGTTCAGCATTATGCTGGTGTGGGTCCAGGTCCATTTACCAGTTAACATGTCCCAAGAAGTAACTTTATGTTCTTAAACACTGTCATATTTTTTATTTGAAGCTCCAAAATGAGACACTTTACTTTCTGACCTGTTGAAATGTCAAATTAGTGTGACTCCATATTACAGTTGTTGCACCTTTTTATAGGCAGGGGGAAATAAATGCTTCAAACACTACATATAAAATTGGTAACCCCTGAAAAAGGTGAGATTGACACGTACTGAAATTTATACATAGCAATGGTGAGAAGTCTACAACAACAACAACAAAAACAAGGTAGAACAATTAATTTCAATTCTCCACTGGATCCTTTCCACACTTACCTGTCATTTTTAATAACTATTTTACTTGGAGTAAAATTTTAGCTCTGAACCATCTTTTTCATTTCTATTCAACAAGCATGAAAACGTAGCATAATTATACTGATAGGATATAAGGAACAGTAGAGTGAGATTTGGAAAATATGTTTGTTGTTTCGCATAAATTCTGATGAGAGACTATTTGGGGATCAAAATTTTCCGAAAAACTGTGCTGATGCCCTCGAAAGCCTGAAATAGCTGTAACTAAGCATGGTCTTAACTGAAGCATTGAAATATTTTTGAAAAGCCATCAAGCTTACTAACAGCCACACTTAAACAGCCCACGTGGTGTTTTAAGAGGTTATACCTAAACTCACTCAGTGTGCTAGCCTAAGCTGTATGACACAGACAGCAGCACTGTCCATCTTTATAAAGGTGAAGATCACAAAATCCAGACACAGCAGTTAAGTAAATCATCTAAAGTCAAGCAGTTCTTTAAGTTGCCAAATACAAAGCTTCCATCATCTATTACAAAAAATAATAAGCATGGAGAGTACAAGGAAAAGATTACTCTGTTCAATGTTCTTAAGCCGCAAATGACTTAATTAAGGAACATACTCTTTTCCTTAAAGCTGCCCACCTTGAGACCCAACAGAGTACAGTACATTAAAACACCAGGGCCCTAAAAAACTGAGAATCTGCAACTATGCCATAAGAACTTTTAAAGCAGTGGCTACACTGTTTCTGTAATAAATATGCAGAATCCTCTTAAACACAACCTCATTTTTGCCAGCAAACGATGGTGGTTGTATACTTTTACAGAGGCAAGCAAAAATAGCTGTAATTAAGCAGCCCGTAGGTCTTGTGTTACAAAATAACTAAAAACGTATGTTTTAAAATCAGCATATGATCATTGCTACACATTTCTATACCTGGATTTCACCATACTGAGCAGGAAAGTAAACCACACTTCATGTAGATTTCTGAGCCCAGGCTCTGGTAACCACTTACAACAGTGTGTCAAAGGCAGAAACACTTAACCCTATAACTCTCAGTTCCTTCATTTGTAAAATGAGAATAACACCACCAACTTTTGAGGGATCTGTGAAAGCTAGATAACACCCACGAAAACAGTCTGCAAAAGTAATTTTAAAAATTGTTACTTCTAAGAACAAAATTCAGCCTGAAAGCCATCCCTTTTTTGTAGGAATAAAGCAACAGATGGCTTCTAAATATGAAAGGCTGGGTAAGGATCTCACTTTCAGCCTGCCTTCCTCAACACCTCAAAAGCATAAGCCCACTGAAGACCAATCACAAGAATTATTTCATCCATAAAATCTGTCAACTTGCAATTACTGAAAAAAAACCCTTTTATATATAAATGTTTCTCTCTAGTGATGTAAGTGAAGTGGGAGTTGGAACGTGAAATACAAAATGCTTTTAACAATCTATCCATATGCAACACAAAGATTTTGAGGAGTCTTTTGAAATTGTCTCATCACTTTCTGGACAAGTTTTCATAATCATTTCCAATACCTTCCTCGTTTATTCATGGATATTTTTAGGCGGCCTTGTAAGTATAGCCTTCTCGAGGATTTTTCGGTGATGGGTTTCAAGGTCTGACATTTAAAATCCAATCTCTTTCGTTTGGATGTCATTTACGGCAGACACTACAGAGTCCCGTGGTCCCGCGGACGCACAATAACCACGCACGAACACTCAGCATTTTGAAAAGGGGGAAACTGAGGCTCAATGACTGGCACAAGTCCAAGGTCACCGGGCACTATTGGAACAAGCAGAGTTGCGGTTTTCCCAGGGCTGTCGCATAGGTGCCAGCACTCATTCCTCAAGAGAAACAGCAGGCAGGCGCCCGCTCACAGCCACGCTTCCCCCATCTCTCGGGTGCCTCCCCGAACTGGGCTGAGAAGCTCCGCTGTCAACTCCGAGGTCAGTCGCATCGTCCCCTCCTTCCCCTCCGCAAACGCTCCCTGGGGGCCACACCGGCTCCCACATGCGGCCGCGGGCCCGTCACCCCGGACACGTCCCGGCCCGCCGGGCGCCCGTCTCCTTACCGAGGAGCCGCAGGAAGATCTGGAGCACGACGCAGAGCGGGCTCTGGCTGGAGTCGTAGTAGGAGTTGAAGATGGCGTCGATGATGTAGAGGCAGGGCACCCGGAGCGCCACTTCGAGCGCCGCCCAGACCTGCTGACGGGCCATCCGCACCTGCTGCTGCGGGGGCCCCACCGCCGCCATGAGCCGCTGCCACACCGGGGCTGGGCGGCCGGGCCGGCAGGGCCGGGACGCGCCGGGGCGGGGGAAGCGGGCGGCCCCGCCCCGCCCTGCTCTCCGGCTCTCGCGCGGCCCGCCCCGCCGCCCGCTCGCGTCTCTCGAGCTGGAGCAGGCGGCGGCGGCGGCGGCTCCTCGTGAGGGTTCCGGGGGTCGGTGTTTCCGGCGGGCTACGATCTGACTCCTCCTCCCTTCGCCGCCTCCCCCGCCCGCGGAGCCACCATGTTGACCCCGCCCGCCTCAGCCGTTGCTGCCGTTGCGAGGCGCTGGTGGCTGCGCCTGCGCTCACGCGAGAACGCGGCGCTCGCGTCGCTGCTTGCGTCATAATCCGGACCTCGCGTGGCGCCATCGCGCACGGCCGACGACTCCAGACGTTGCCATGGTTCTCGTCCGCCTCCGCCTTCGGCACTGCCGGCCACCACTCTGTGGCGCACCAGTTCCCTGGCAGCCGCGTCCTCTACCTCAGTATTGGCCTCTACCTAGCAAGGGACTCCGTGCTGCCGCGAGTGAAAATTATGGATTGTTTTGTTAGAGCCCATTATGTGTCCCCTAAACGTCCTGCATGCTGCTGGGGAAGAGAAAAGCCAGAGGATGCTGCCCACCACACCTACCCCACCCCGCCTGGGAACCGTGTCCGAGAGCAGTTTCAGGAAAAATACCTGTGAGACCTTCTGGGGACCTCCTGGGGGGCATCGCCTAGTGGTATTATGAGGTCTCCGCCACACGTGGCACTGGGCTAGGTGTGGTAAGCGCTGCTAAAAAGCATCCCTTTCTGCGCATCTCCCGTCCTTCCTATTAGGATAGAATTGAGGACATTCATCGCTACTTTTTTTAATGGCTAAGGGACTGGTGACCTAAGGGCAAGAACCCAAACCTGCCTTTTGATTTCTTGTCACCTTTGAGGAGGTAAGCACACCTATATAGTCCCTTCCTCTTCAGGGCAGTTCAGTACACACCTTTCTCGTGCTTTCGTGCCTGTCGGTGCACTTCGTAAGGTCTGGCTGTCCTTATCTTTTCGTCCCTTTACCAGCAAATGAGGATGTAAATTAGATCAGAGGCTGCACTGTATTCCTAGCTCGCTTAGATTAAGGGAGGTAAAATAGGAACCATGTGGATGGAAGACAGGAGGTGTGCACCATTTTATTATTAAGATCATGCAAAACAGAATAATGGGCTTTCTTCTGATTTTTATTTTAAAAGTTACGTGTAGTAAGTATTAAATTTAATATTTTTATTAACATTAAAAGCCTTTCTGTGGGGGTCTCACTGTGTAGTCCAGGTTGGCCTCAGACTTACAATCCTTGCTTGGCCTCCAGAATGCTGGGATCAGAGGTGTGCACCATCATGCCTGGAAAAGAATACTTTTGAAAATGAACAAATGCTTCAGCCCTTACTTATTAATGTTTCTAATCTTCATTTCATGCACATATCTTGTTAGTATAGAAATTTTCATTGGTACCCATACACTAAAACAGTAGGAATCATAGAAAATTAGGATGGCCTCTGGGAAAGGACACCATGCAAATTCATGAAGCCTTTGAAAAAAACCAAATCTTTTTCTTGAGACAGGGGCTTGCTATGTAGTTCAGCCTGCCCTTGAACTCACTCTGTAGCCTAGACTGGCCTCAGACTCATGGTAATCCTCCTTTCTCAGCCTCCTCAGTGCTGGGATTACAGACCTCTGCCGCTACACACGGGAAAAAAAAAGAACTCAGATTAAATTACTTCTGGGTCAAGAACTTTCAGGAAATGTATAATCATTCTTAATTTTCTTAGAACTCTAAGCATGTCTCTAATAATAGGTTTTGCTTTACCCATCTCTAAGGTAAAGGACTTATAAAAACATCGTGGCAAATACTTTAAAATACTACCTTTAAATTCGTATTGATGAGGTAAGTTATAGAACAGTAGATCATGTTTAAAATAAAAGGTAAACTTTCAGAGAAATGGCTGCAGTTTGCTGCATCTCATCTTGGTTTGTTTTCTGTATTGCTTTGAATGTTGCACAATTCTGGTATACATTTCTCTTGAGTCTGTTTAGAACAGTTCACGCAAACTATGTACACAGGAAACCTGTGTTCAGAAATAACAATCTGGTCACTCGACTTTGATGATTTAAAAAGCCTATTGGTAGCTTTTTTAAAAAAGCTTTTAGATAATGTGTAAAACCTAGTTGAATTTTCTGTGGACATTTATCAGTGATGTCTTTGTTTCCAACAACGAAAACTGATTCTTGGCTATCTTAAGCCAGAAGGGAACTTATTAGAGGGTTATTTTCATTATTACTCCAGATTTTAAGTCCTGGGAGAAACCTTCTAATTGGTTAAGCTTATCAAACCATGTGTGCATATCCTAGCTGCTTTAGTGGGAGTGAGCAATGGGAAACAAGCCCTGGACTTCCCTGACCAAACATACACACTTCCTCTAGTATAGTATATGTTTCCTTTAGAGGGCAGATGAGGGTACTGATAACCAAATTAAATGCTATAAATTATCCCGAATCTTGGGAATTACTTAAAAAAATAATCTCTGATCCTAAATTATGGTTTTTCTCTTCTCCTTAAAGTAAAATTCAGCAATGCCTATCGAATGTAGGTATTTAAATCCTGGTTTTGTAAAGCCAAACAAATAGAATCTGTTGTTAACAAAGGAAACAACAGAGCATATAGTGGCATGTGGTGTATACTGACTGACCTTGGTTCATTACTGTAACAGACATTTACTGAGCACATTCTATGTGCTTCACACAAAATACTTAACCTGGCCAATATTCAGTATGCTGGTGTTGAAAAAAAAAAGGTTAATACTGCCAGATAAGATACAAAATACATGCATTATATTGAGCAAAACCATCTAGTTGGTTCTTCAAACTTATCCAAGGACCTAAAACTAGTTAACAAAAGCAGCAGAGCCAGAGTTGTAACTTACATTTTCTTGAAGGGAAACATCTGATACCCTGCAAGTAATTTCTTGTGCTTTTACAAAAATTAAAACCCTATATGGTACAAGTATGTCATAAACAATTCTTAGGCAAAACACCAATTAAAATCTCTGTTACTGCACACAACACTACAATGACACTATAGCTCAGAAATACTTTGAAGATACTACTAGTTTGGATTGTGTGAAATAATCACTAGGATTTAATGTATATTAAATATGAATGAATGAAAAAATTTAAGTGTAATGTATGATAGTAATCAAGCATAATCTGAGGACTGAGTACAGGTAATAGTAAGTTTAAAATACCTGTCAAGGCATGCAGCCCAAAGATACTATATAGTCATACGGTGATTAATGACAGGACACATTTTGAGAAACGGACGATATAGGTGAATTCATCTTTATGTGAACATCATAGAGTGTATGATACGTCACTAGATGATATAATCTTATAGGATCACAGCTGGTTTGTTGTTGACCCAAATGTTATGTAGTAATATGTAGTATATGACTGTAGTGTCCCATCGACAGATGACAAGTATCGGACCCTTCACTCTAGTTGCGGTCCTGTAGTTCAGGCTTTTGATAATCACTTCTCATTTTACAGCTATACTGAACTGAGTAGTATAAAAGCTTCAGTGTAAATAATGCAATATTGTAAAGATGTCAACCTATAGATTCAATATAACCCCAATTGAAAAAAAACCTCAGGTTCCTTTTTCCAAAACACAGCAAACTGATTTTAAAATTCATATGAAAATGGAGTCAGTAAACAAAATTAAAGGATTTCTACTGTCAGATTCCAGGGTGTATTGTAAAGGTAAAGTACTGAAGACAAGATAGTATTCATGTACACATGGAAAAACTGACCCATGGATCTCAATAGTTTAGGGCAGTGATGGTGAACCTTTTAGAGACTGAGTGCCCAAACTGCAACCCAAAACCCACTTGTACAAAGTGCCACCACTGCAATTAAACCTGAATACTGAAGTTTAGAAAAAACAACTCATATTTTAACATTTATCTTAGAAGAAAAGCACAGTAATGTGTGTGCCATAGGGTCACCACCACTGGTCTAGGAAAAGCCCCACATATATAATCACCTGATTCATGATAAAAATGACACTGCTGTGTAGTGGGAAAGGATTAAAAAACCCAACTACATAATGGGACTCTAGTTTTCTCCCAAAGTAAAGTATGTCACAGTGATGAACACTCCAGAGGCATTCTCCCTAGTTAGGAACATGGCATGACTATTTCTCATTGTGTTAGAGGTGGGATGGGAGTAAAGAAAGTTGAAATACTTCCCTTTTTGTCAAGATTAAGTTTTTCTTGAGTAAGTACTTCTTGCATTGTTGAAAGTTTTAGTTTCTAGAGTTCTTTGAAAGTTTACTTTGACAATTTTTGATGTTTTCCCTTTTTATGGAAGCAGTCCTTCCTCTGCCATTTTGGAAGTCATCCATTTTACTGTCAATATTGGCTAAGGAAAGTATCAAGAAACCTCTACTGGATGCTTTGTGTGTAAAATATTATTTTTTACCCACATGTAATAATACCCTACTTCCTCCTAATGATCAGATTCAGTTAAAACAGCCAGGGTGAGACTCTTCCATGCCTACTGGTTTTGGTTTTGGTTTTATTTTGCACAAGAAAATTGAATTGCCTGGTAAAGTTCAGGAGGCATGTTAATTAGGATTCACTAGAGGAACAGATGTGATAGAAAAAATATGTGTGGTGATACTAAGGATTCAGTAGGTAGGCTTACAGGATTGGAAGAAGAGTCTTAATGGCCATCGGCCACATCCCAGGTGGAAGAATGCAAAACGGTTGCCAGAATGGTGAAGGGCTGGTGAATCCGGTCAGAGGTGGAAAACCTGGAAGCTCCCTGTAGTCTTACATGAGTCTGGATCAGAAAGCAGGTCTGAGTTGGAAGGCTGAAGCCTGAAAGAATGTGTCCAAAGACAGTGGCAAAACCCAGAGCTCCTCTAAAGAAAAAAGGGTAGGCTTCTTCTTTCCCTCTTTATTCAGGCCAGGCTATGAGCCTGTTGGTTGGTCCCACCCACATCTGGGGTGGGTCTTCCCTCCTAGGTTTGTGGCCCATATATCAATATCTACAGACACACCCAGAGCTGTACTAATCTGCAAGGTGGTTCTTAAATTGACATATCACAATCATCACAGCAGGTTATGGTTTAAAGAGTTTATTGTGTCTCGATGAGTTTTTTTCTTGGGACTCAGGGCCATAAGGCACATAAAATTATTATGAGTTGAGAAGTACAGGTTCTTCACGTGGGTTTTTAGGAGTGAGAGTAAGTGGATACATTAATTTCTGATTACTGTTACAAATTAATACAAACTTTGTTATTTGAAAAACACAAATTTTCTGACAGTTTCATAACTCAGAAAATCCAAGAAGGGTTGTGTTTGTTCTGGACACTTGAGGGGAAAATCCATTTCCTTGCCTTTTTCAGGTTCTAGAGGTTACCTACATTCCTTGGTTGGTGGCTCCTCACATCACTTAAATCTTCTGCTTAAATCATCACATCTAGTGTCAACCTGTCTTGCAAGGAACTTTTGTAATCCAGGATAATCTTCCTTGTGAGATCATACCACGACAAGTGACATACTTACAGGTTCTAGGTATGAGAATGTAGACATATGTGGGGGCATTATTTAGCCTATATAAATTCTACTCTTTCATTCCCAAATGCATATTCTTTCTGTATGTGACACAGCAGTATATAGTGGTGTTAATTTAGAATGTGTACTGCATTCTAGTGGGTGTCATTCCATATTCCATATTTTCAAAGTATTCCCTCCAAGTTTATGCTTCAGATGGTTTCCATTCCACGATAGCCAGCATTTTCTAGTCACATGTAGTATGTGACAGGATAAGTGGATCTACTGACCCAACTTCTTTACTGTAATCTGGGTCCCTAGGTCAAAGGCATTATCTAAGATATATATTGATGGTTTCAATACACATAGGCTTTTAGTTTTTTTTTTTTTTTTCCGGTACCGGGGATCGAACTCAGGACCTTGCACTTGCCAGGCAAGCGCTTATGCCACTGAGCTATACCCCCAGCCGGTTTCAATACACATAAACCCTTAGATAGTATTGCTGGCCAGTATCTCATAGGCAAGAAAGCAAACTCATACATGGAGACAGGTAGTTTCTAGTCAAGGTGAATCACTGCCTTTCCAGGATAGAGAAAAGTCAGTGTAATCATCCTAATACAAAGTAACAGCCTGGTATCACAGGGGCTCAGTGCTGAACATTTAAGGAGTGGCTGCTTGGTGAGTGGAAGCTATGCTGTTGGCCTGTTATAAATTTGTACCCCTAGATGATTACTTTATTCATGGACCTATCATGCTTTTAGTGATGTTCACAGCTGCTGGAATTGGCTGAGTTTGTTTTTTTTTAACTTAGTCATCAAGTACCTCTGATGTTGATTGGTAGGCACCATTATGCAACAGAGAGATGTTTACTTGTGCACCCAGTTCCATAGTATTCTCTATTGATAAGAGATAAGAATCTGGATCTACTCTTTCTCATTCTAGACCTCTGATCAGCTAGCCAACTATTCACCAATTTCTATGACAATACATTCTTTCTTCAGACCTCTTCTTTTTCCACATGAAGCCAATGACTAGGATTACTTTTGCATTCTGTCTTTTAGGGTTTCCACTGCTGTCATTTTAAGGCCACTACTGAATGGTGCTCTAGGACAGGAGCAGTCCATTTTTGTTTTGAATTCACATTCCAAGAAAATGTAGTGAAGGTAGCTCAAGCTTTTCTGTACTCTTATCAGTTAGAGATAGAGTCTACCAAGGAGACATATTTGTGAGCCAAGGGAGGAATAATGGTAAAAAGTTAACAGCTATGAAAGCTGGATCACTTGCCAGTGCCAGCTGTTCATCTTGCTCTGCCTGGCATCAATTCTAGATGAGATGGACTTCCAGGAAGATGGCGACCGGGTAGGCAGCAGAGAGAGAACCTCCCAGAGGATTACCACCCAAACAATGAAATATAACAATATGAAGACAGAAATAAGGACTTCCGGGAAGAAGACGACCAGCCGAGAGAGCGAGTGCGGAGGGAAGAATGGCTTCAGCTCCTGAACCCGACAGAGAACGCGCTACTGGGACAAACTGCACCAAACCGGGCAGCGCTCCGGGATCCCGCTCAGAACCCCACCCCGCAGCCAGCGCTGCGCGAACTGGAGCAACAGCGACCGGCTGGCGGGATTTCTGAATCGGGGAAAATCTCCATCCAGGGAAAAACATCTGAACGGCACTCCTGTCTGCACGATCACAGGGTGAGTTAAGTGCGCGCTCTAACCGGTTTTTCCTGAATCGGGAAGAAGCTCAGCCCAGCGAGAGACATCAAAGCAGCTTCAAGGACTGCGGGATCTCCCGGGTGGGAAGACCTACTTAGGCGCCC